>JAINUG010000030.1:5757205-5869840 GCA_029706075.1 Aldrovandia affinis | reverse complement strand
CTAAGAGCTTACTTTGGAGTGAAATAAAAAAAAATGTAGTTATCAAGCAGCTCACACTTTCTCATAGGTAAGTCTTTTAATATTCACAAGAGTAACTCTTAAGTGTGTGGATTTGCGACAATCATGGGTACCGCAAATGAAAAGATTAAGATGAGGTAATCAGTCGCTGAAATTGCACAGAGGAAGAACCAGAAGAAATCTGCTTTTGGAAAATCTGTATTCTTTGATGGTCAAAACAGGTTTCCAATAAAGTTAAACAGACCCTCATTATACAAGATGCCTTGTTGGCTAATGTTAGGGTAACTAAAATGGATTTAAAAAGAAAAACGAATTGGACTGTGGAGGAAACGGTGATGTTGGTTGAGGAGGTAGGCGCAAAAAAGGAAATAATTAAGGGAAAGTTTAGCCCCACACTTACAAGTCATCATAAAAAAGAGGCATGGAGGCAAATCGCAGACAACATTAATGCAAGCTTCACCTCCGCCATTCGGAGCCTGGAGGAAAGCAGAAAAAATGGTACAATGTTCTATCCAAAGCGTGTCCGGAAAATCTCCGCTTTCAAGAAGGTAACATCTGGCACTGGTGCGTAGTCTTATTTATTTCTTTATGAGACACATTTGTTTCATATTGCAATATTGCTGATGAACAACAACAGTTATTAAAATTATGATGACTATTGAGCTACAATTATTTTATTGTAGTTAAACCTGTAAGTGGAGTGGCAGACAGTTCAGTGGCAGTAATGTTCTGCATCGTCTGAGAAAATGCCACAATCGATGGAGTGGGCGACTGTCAGGATGCTGGACTACGCAAACTGCTGATCATATTAAGGTTGGTACTCAATTATAAAAGTATTGTAGCTCAATACTCAAAATATATAACTACATTATACATATAAAATTATTCCAGGTACTACAAGGCCTGTCACAGTTTTCACCACTACCCTGCTGATGGTGGATTGTAATGGTGCCAAATCATCAGCATTACATAATTGCATTTTCCCCTTGGCTAGGAAGCCCAGTTTTGAAATAACTTGCATCTCTGCCGTAACTGCGCTACTTCTCAAAGTTGCTAGCGATATTACATCCTGCACAAGATCAGTGACAAAAATGATTCCCTGACGATCTAAGTGATAACGTTTGATTAAGTATGCATCATCAAACATTTCCAAAACATTCTTCCTGTCTCCGTCTTTGCAACTGTGCCGTCTTGACTACTCCTAGCCGAGTTAAGAGAGCTCCAGAGGTCTCTTAAATACCTGACAGTTTAAGAGTACTTTTAAGTCAAGAGAAATTTGATCAATCACCGTTATTCTTAAATTTGAGTGTAGGAGTAAAAGTCACCCATTATTACACTTAAGTTACACTTGAGACACATTTTTTACTTTGAGTGGCTTGATACATACAGCCCCAGGTGTCTTTTAGTGAGCCAGTGAGCCTCGATGCACAAATACTGGTGACATCACTTCGCGGACATGCATGACCTCACAAAGAGCGTTAAATGTTCCGCTAGTGACCGGGCAGTAAACAGAGTTGTTTATAGAGGTCCTGCAAAACATAGGTGAGATGAAGGTCATGTTCCTCAACCCAAACAGGCCCGAAATTCCAACCTCCGCACAGGATTTATTTGATCAGGCAGGGAATAAAGATTTGGAGAGAAATTGTCCTGGCTTAACATTCACCCACCTGTTGCGGGTCGCGTTACAGAGAGCGGGGAAGCATGAGGGCTGTTGGCTACAGTTGGAAGCTTCACCAAATCCATTGGAATTTTCTCAAGTTTTCATGAGTTTTCTGGAAATATTGAATTTGCCCCATCGGTTTTGTCAGTGCAGATTCCAAAAGGAAACGAATCGGTGCAAGGAGGCTGCAGCTTCCATATCGAGCGTGCGATGGTTGTCAATGAGAAATGCTCGGAGCATCATGGGAAACAACTCTTGCTTGAGAGGGCTGCGGTGGGAACCGCACACACCTGAACTTTCCTTGAACTTCATCTGCCAGATAGCAGGGCTTCCCTCCTGTGTGGAATCAGGAGGGAAAGGAAGGACAGAGAGCAAAGGGACAACGGCCTGGATTCAATCCTAACCGCCCTCAATTAAACTCATTTAACTAATTCAGTCAACGTTACTCATCGGTTTTAGAGAGCAACAAAATCACAACGGGGTGCGAGTAATAAAAAAACGAAAACACGCCAGGCTCGCCAATGTGTTGTTCGGGGTTGTGGACCAAAAGCATGCCTGTTAGATTGAATTCCGTTCATAGCACTGAATTATCACTCGTTGGGCTCCAGCGCACGACAGCACAGCCACAGCAGAGATGTGATTAGAGCAGCAGAGAGACGCGCTCAGACAGGACAATTAACCGCCGGTCGTCGTCACGAGAGGAAGTGCCAGCAGCTACTTGTCAAAGCTTTAAATGAGTGGGTTTAATTTGGGCGAAGAGACTCTTTTTTTCCAAGGAAACAAAAGAACTGTTGAGTACAATAGGTTTCGCACACACAGACACGCACACACACTACACACACACACACCACACATACACACAGTGATGGTGAGACGTGATTAAAGTTAAATGTTTTAACTCTACTTTTGTTCAGACTGAATTCAAGATGACAAATGTTTCCAATAGGTTAAGGGCCCCTTCGCCCCCGTCCCTGCCCCAACACCCCTCCATAATACCCTGGGTTAAAATTACTTTTGAGGAGACAGATCTTTCACCATGAATCAATTGCCAAAGATCCTGATGATTGTAAATGACCCTTTAGCCAAGTTTGGATCAATAATACGAGAGCAACTGAGACGAGACTGGTGAGTTTTCCCAAGAAGTTTGAATGTTACTGAATAATAATGTTGTAATGTTACAGTCCACATCAAAACGATGGTTGATAAGTTAATAGACTATTTTAATAATGAGATGTGAGGTGATTGAAGTGATCCAACTCCTATTTTCCCTCTGGACTCAAGATTTGACATGTTGAATATTTGAAAGCGCAGCAGCCCTAAGCAGACATTCTACCTCGTAGTTAACACTGAACAAATTTTCTTCTGATAAGTTTTTCTTCTAAAACCATCATCCACTGAAGACCTTTTGATCTGAACTGGCCTTTAGAAAGTGGAAAGCAACTCTTTTAAACTTGGTTGGGGTCCTGATTTTTGAACCCTGGCTTTTAATTTGTTTGTTTCTGAAATTGTACCGATACAAGGGAAAATGGGAATGGAAATTCCTGTCATGACTTCATTTTCTGATAATTGGAATAGATTGTATGAGAAGTGTATTGTCATAATTCATATCCTTCATAAAGACTAAGCAGACATGACTATGCTCCGGTACTACCTGAACTTGTGTGAATAGATCCTCCTAGTTCAGTGGGGGAGGGGGGGTGACCCTCGCAGGGATTGTGTAAATGTACAGACAGGCCAATTAATGACATAATTACACATGTCTGTCAGGTCTTCCCTCTGTGGGCCCCACCACTTGCAGCCAGAAGTCATGTGAATCTGAGCTCTGTCCTTGAGCTTTTCCAAACTCCCACGCAGGGAACCTGTCAGCCTCCAGTGTTTGAACAAACGGTCGCGCAGCATCAAGGCCACGTCAACGCCATTGGAAGCGGAGACGGATTTGCCCCGTTCAGTATTGAGAAGGTCCCACAATTCCCAGAAAAGCAGCCGGGGGGCTAATCAACTAAAAAAACCAAAACAAAGCAGAACGAGCCGAGCTGAAGTTGTGACAGGACGTTGACAGCCGTCCCCCGGAGCAGGGGTAAGGGCTAAAGGGGTGGGGGGGGGGTGGGCGGTGAGGTGTACTGCCAAAGCGCCTCCCTCAATCGTGTGCAATTGTGCTAAATTGCTCATTGGGGGAAACGGAGAGGGTCCCTGTGTTTGATGTGGGCCAGACAAAACCAGAAGAGACTGACCGTGAAGCGTGGCTGGGGCGATATTACGGCTGACCCCACAGGCCAGGGGCAGGCGGGCGACGCGGGGCCTTATGATGGCAGGCGATGGAAGCCAACGTGGGAACCTGCTTCAGACAATATGCATTGGAATTCTCCCCTCACAACGCCCCACTGTCCCCCCTGTACCCCCAACTGTAGCCAATATCAAGTATGCCCCTTGATCCCATTGTTGTGACAGTACTAATTTATCACAGGGCCCCAGTGTACGTTATTCATGATGAGGTTAAATGAGCCTGACTCATTGAACTGTAGTTCTGCTGGCGGGGCATGAAGATGTCTCTGCCCCCCTGATTGGGCCTGACACATGTAATAATTACATCCCTCCCTCGGGCCGGCCGCGCGGAGGTGACATTTCCGTGTCCCGTCGCGACGAGTTAAATCCTCGCGCAGTGGGGGCCAGAGACCATGCACAGCGGTCAGCCTTTGTGGTCCTGTTCTACGAACCGACTGAGGCGCTCATCCCAACCGTTACGCCGATTCATCCTTAACATTTCCCCTCCCCCTGCCCCCAGTTATTAAACATTGTCATGAATTTTCCCATTGGTGAACTCAATGCAAAATTCAGTGCAGGTACTGGACAACAGTCATGCTTTACTAAATTCATCGCTCAAAGTGAAGGGCAGAGCGCAACAGCGGTCGGGTCGGGGTGAGGGGAGGCAGATAAGTGGCGCATTTGCCCTTCCTTTCAGTCATCAGTTCCCTTGTACACTGCTGTTCTGCATTGTAGTTTGGTTTGCTCGCTCTGAGATACAATCTGAGTTTATCTGAGGGGCCTGAATGTGTCTGTTGTTTGGCCATTGTAGGCCCTCGTTGATAGCAAGCTGTTAAGTACACCTATCCCTCTTATCCTGGGAGAGACCTGAGGCATGTCTACTGGATGCCAGGATGAATCCATTGTATTCAATTACCAAGTGCACGTTCAGTGTAAATTTGCCTGGAGCACAGGATACTGGCACATAACCTTAGCTGGGCGCATAGCATATGAGCTTAAGCAGCTACCACAGATCTGTCGGAGCATGAATGGTGGTTTTTTCTATTGGTATTTTTCTAACAGTTGCCAGTTACAGTTACCTTTATACTTTTATATCTGATCGGGGCTTGAAATCACTTTCGAAGCTTTCTGGAAAACTCGGTACGTACTTGAGCACTACCGCCAGGGGACCCCAGCAGTCGAGCACTAGCGGCAGGGGACCCACGCAGGGTTGTGCTGAGGAGACATTGAGCTGAGCTGAGCCTTCCGAGGCTGCTTTATAAACGCTCTCTTTTTCCAGCCAAACACTTTCTCAGGGGTCGCCTTTATTTCTCCTAGAACCACTGCGTTTTTATTTTTATATTTTTATTTCAGATTTTTTTTCCCAGTTTTTGGTGGCCAATTGTAACCTCTATTTCTTCAATTCACCCCCATGAGCCTGGCACCTGCAACTACCAGACCAGCCACCACCCCAGGGCCGTCAATGAACCGCTTCCTTCTAGACGGAACTTGCCTATTCGTTTTACCCAAAGGGAAGCTTTCTGTGCTCGCGGTGAGCTTGTGCTGGCTTTCCCTCCCCCCTCCCCCTGGGGCGGACCAATCGACTCCCCTGAACAGGGCTCCTGGCGCAGCCACCCAGGGCCCCACTTATTGTGCCTTTAGTAAAAGAACCTGAAGTGTTACTCTGCTATCTCCCATCTGTGTTTCCAGCTTTTGCTCCGATCCCCTCTGCTTTTGCACTGATTTTGATTTTGCTCTGAAACCACGTTAGAGAGACGACGTGACGGGTAACTTCCCCCCTCGGCCCTCCGGGCACAGAGACCAGGCCTCTCACACCAACCGCAAACCAGGGTTCCGTGGGAGGATTCAGAGCCCCGTGAAAGGAGGCATATTTGGAATACCAGCTCGTCAGTATTCCGTGCAAACAGAGAGGATCATGGGAGAGAGGCTTGCGGCCTCCTCCGTGGGACTGCTGGCTTTAACAGAGGAAGGAGGAATTCTCCATTCCTCAGAAAGCATTGCTTTTATATTCACTGGAGGAGGGAAATGGCCTGTGTGTGTGTGTTTTCCCTGGAGAACTCTTCGAGCTGTTATAAGATTGCATTAGAAGGTCACAATTTGATTCGAATTAAACACGTGTGTCAGAGCGCGTTAATCTGAAAATCTGAGTTTGGGACACATTCTTGATGTCAGAAAGTATTTAAAGCCAAACCCCAAGGGGAATGTGTTCCCCTGCTTTACTAAATCCTATCATCATCCAATCACCCAGCCACTCTTCCCTTGGCATTCACATTCTCACAGAACAACCCCACAGGCTTTTCAGTTGTTAGCCATGTTTATTGTAATTGTTTTGTTTTTTTAAACAATCTTTAACCCTGAGCACTCGAGCCAGACACTTCTAAACAGCCCTGCGTCTGTGCCTACAAATGCAAGGGGATATTCCAAACTGCAACGGAAAAACATTGCAGTTTGGAATACCCACTTGCATTTGTAGGCACAGATGCAGGAAAACCGTCCCTGCTGTGGCACAGGCCTGGGGGCACAAACGTGGATCTGTAACGTGTTGTGGCACAGGCCTGGGGGCACAAACGTGGATCTGTAACGTGTTAGCGAACAAGCCTGGGGGCACAAACGTGGATCTGCCCATGCATTCCAGTGTGCCTGATGCGGTTATGGCCCATCGCTGAGGAATCATAGTTTGGTTTTTGTCATTGTTGAAAACCCATAACTAAGAATGACGCTGGTTCCTTTTGTAATGCAAATTGCTAACCTGCGCCATCGAGTCAGGAGAAATCCCTGACCTACAGGGAAGGTGGTTTGCCTTTGGAAAGCGGGCTTTTAACGACGGTCTATTGTCCGCTGCCATGGGGACAGACACTTCAAAGTCACGGTGGCGGGGGTCCCAATCAGGGCAGGCGGGCGGGCGGACAGGCGGGTGGAGGGGGGTTCGAATTTGGGTGTGGATTCCCGCTTCTTTCTAAGCCGTGTGCGATCTCCTCTAACCGCGGGCGTGGGTCTTCGACGGGCCGCCCCTCGCCCCGCGGGCCGGCCAGAGGCCCCGCCCCCAGCGGCCCTGAAGGCCTGGTGCGCCACAGGACCAATCAAACGTGTTAAAGGTTAAGTGTTTACATTTTTCCCCCCGCCGCTTAAAAAGGGACTTGAAAGGAGGTTTGTTTTATTTATTTGGAGTGCCTGTCACATCCATACAGGCGGGGGGTCACACTCCCAGAGTCGCGCCACAATACCCCCGGTCCTAAATCACACCGCGGTTGCGTAAACCCAGTTGGCCGGCGGGAAAAGGTGCAGCCGTCTCTTAACCGCCGGCCCGCGAGCATGGCGCGGCGCCAACCCCCGTTCCGCGGTCACGGCTATGATTTGATTGGGAGAGCCGGAAAACGTGACTGCGCTACATCTGGAGTAGTGGTTCCGTCACGTCTGTTGTTCTTGGCAGTGTGGCGCCGCGGTTATGGAGCTGAGCCGGGGCCAGAAGGTTGTAGCGCTAAAACCCAGGCAGAGCACTGCTGCTGCTGTACTTCCCCAGACTTCCTTAAGTTAGTATCCACCTGTAAAAAACCCTTTCATGTGTACGGCCACAACACGCTTTGAAAGAAAATGTCCAGTTGCGTAGATCAGTGGTGTCCAAACTGGGGGTCGTGGGAAGGGTTGAGATGGGTCGCGAGACACGCATGACAAAAATGTGAAGAACTTATTATGCACTTTCCATTGACATTCACACCAGTTCAATTGGTGATGAATAAAAATGAATGAAAAAATGAACACATGAATAAGGAACAGTGTTAGTATAATGGTTAGGGAACTGGGCTTGTAACGCAAAGGTTGCAGGTTCGATCCCAGGTGGGGGCACTGCCGTTGTGCCCTTGAGCAAGGTACTTAACCTGGATTGCTTCAGTAAATATCCAGCTGTATAAATGGATTGTATGTAAAGAAATGTGAAAGTGTGTAAGTCTCACAGCTCTGGATAAGAGCGTCTGCCAAATGCCTGTAATGTAATGTAATGAACATTGAAACGTATGTCAGGTGTACGGGTAGGTCACAGAAAGTGTGTTGGCTCAGTAATGGGTCATGGGCCAGTGCTATAGATGGGTAAATTGTGAGCTAGGTAAAATTGGTCCTAAATTGGTATTGCTGAGTAACTCATGTACCATCATCCGTACTTGTTCCTCAGCTGTTGCTTATCTTTCTGCTGGCTACGTTGGTGGCAAGGGTGGTTGATTTCTCAATCACGGTTCTGACTGCAAGCCGGGAGTGCGAGGCCACTGTAGCGAGATGCGGCGTCTCGCGCATGTGGATTCTCCCTTTTTACAGCCGTTCCCGAACTCTTCACTCTGGCGGATGTGCTGAGAGGCTCACTCCCTCCCACCTCGCCTGCCCATGAGGTCATCATCTGTGGTCGCTAAAGAAGCATTTATTCAGCGGAGAGAGAGAGAGATGGAGCTCGTGCATGGGCGGGGAAAGGAATGTGTTTTTTGGAAAAGGCCGCAGCGTTTGTAAGGGATCCCAAGGCGGGGGTCTGAAGGGGGTTTGGGGGGAGGTGGAGAGATCCAGGAGGAGAGGGGTCAGATTAGTCACGCAGTGACCACACTGGGATGGAATGACTACCTTTTTCTCGCTGACTTTCTGCATTCTGTTCATTTCATGTATACGTAGCGCTATCTGATGCTCTTCAGTCATGGAGAAAGTCGAATCAAGTAAAACTTCACAAAGTAGCTGCTCGTGTGACGTGTTCTACCCCCCTGGAATGTCTTGGAATAGAATGATACTTAGCCTATCGTCCCGCTATATAAACCAAGTATAGATACGATCTGGATTGGAGATCCGTATTTACTGTATTTTGTATATTTCTTCTTATCACAGAGGATTGTCATACCTTAACATGACCTAAAATGATGCAGAAAAAATTTCTAAAAAAAAAAAAAGAGAGTCTATTTCAGCGAATCACAGGCAAGTGTGGTCTTAATGGGTTAACATGGACACAGAGAGAGTACAGGAAGTGTGCAGTGCTCATATTCACATTTCTACTCTTGTTATTGAACTGTGAGGCACAATGTTCACCCCGAGAATCAACGCAAACCAGCTCCACCCCTCCACCCCCCGTTTATGTTTATGGTAGAGATTGATGGTGAAAGCTAGCAAAGAAACATGGAATCAAAGTGAAGAAAAAAGAAAAACAATGATAATTTTAAATTTTTATTTCTGTTGGCCATTTAATGATGAACCTCGTGCCGCGCCAGTCAAAGATGGCCACAGCGCTCGTTGATGTTTACGGGTGAGGGAGGTGATTCTTAGTGAAGGAGGCACTTAAAGAACGCGCTTTATCACGAGCCTGTGGGTCTGTCCACACAAGAGGCTCTTATCAAGGTGTCATCTCTGGTGAATGAGCTCACCATATTATGAATTGGCCTGTGCCCCCCCACCCCCACTCCTGCGTGCGTAAATCCAGGGGAATACAATACCGGAATGTGGGGTTTCCATGACACTAATGAAGTCAAATATGCGCTATTAGGCCGATGCTCCGACCTCTTTATCTGTCAGACCCCACGGCATCCTGGGACAGCTCATTTTTGACACCCGGAGGCCGGGGGGGCTTTTAGGTCCCTCAGGCTTGTGGCCCGTAACAAAGACCAGGGAAGAACACTGAGGACAAGGAATGTGGCTCCCTGAGGGGGTCGGAACCTCCACCCCCCCTCCACCCTCCCCCTCTCTTTCTCGCTCTCTTTCTCTCTGTTTAGGGATTCAAACAAGGCTTTATCAGCAAGTTTCCACATTTATATGGAAAGGAAAGCATGCTGTCTCCCTCTTTTTGTCTTTTCCCTCTCTCACTCGGTTTCTCTCTGTCTTGCCCTCCCTCTCTCTCTCTCTATGCCCCTGACTCCCTCTATCAATCAGTCAATCAATCAGCTTCTCTGTCCCCTCCCCTCTCTTTGCCCTCTTCCCTGCCCCCCCCATGACTGTTTCTCTCTGGCCTCCCTCCTCTTTCTCTATCTCCCTCTCTCCCACTCTTTTCTATCCTTCTGTTTCTCTCTCCCACTCTTTTCTATCCTTCTGTTTCTCTCTCCCCCCCACACTTTTCCTAGATTTGCTAGATGAGTCACAATTTTCAAAAGCAAATAGTCAAATAGGCCTTCCTGTCCCCAAACCGACTTTTTTTGTGTGCTTTTTTTTTTTTTTGCAAGCTCTCCTCTATCCTTTTCTTCATGGAAGCTGGGATTGGCCGTTTGCGCGCCCCTCAAACGGTCCCCCTGCGGTTCAATGGGGATCTGAGCAGATAAATCCGTGTCCTGCTGGGTCACAAGATGGCGCTTAATGGGACGCTAATTTGTTTCCTGGAGAGCGCAAATGGCCACGCGGTCATTAACAAGCCAGCACCTGGAGAGCAGCGATGCACTGAAACGGCCCGTCCTCATCACCTCTGTTCAGGGCCGTTAGCTGCCACTGGCTGTAACTCTTATTGGAGCCGAGGAGCACAGCTTAAGTGGAAACGATTAAGGGCTTTTATTCATGATCATTTGTCCCCTTTAAAAGGCTATTCATTTGATCAGAGCCACGAAGTTATTACATTTAAGTAGTTTATGCTCAGTATGGCTCATCCCATTGCGTCTAAGTTTATGATAATCGCTCAGGCTTTGTTTTATATTTTAGTTGATGAACCCGCTAACCTAAGCGTTGCCAACGCCGCGCTCTACCTACTGAGCCGCACAGAACCATGCGTCAAAGATGAAGTGCTTAATGGGGAGTGTTATATATCCAAAGTTCTAGAGATGATTAAAACGACGACTGACTCACTCACTCAATTACCCACCTACTAACACAAACCCAACCACTCACTCACCCACTCATTCACCCACTCTCTCATACATCACTTAGTCACTCATTAACCCTGTTACTCACTCACCCAGTCACTCAACTATAAACCATTGTCTCTCTCACACACACACACACACACACACACACAAACGCATTCACTCACTCCCTCACTCACTTATTCTCTCTCTTTCTCAAGCTTTCTCTTCTCTCTCACCCCTACACACACCCACCCTCCTCTCAACCACACACACACACACACACACACTCACTTACACAGCCAAAATCACACACATCCCTCTCCCATCCAACCTACCCGCTTTATTTCCATGAAGTTCTTCCTCCTCTCCCTGGAGCAGTTTCTCACGCAGCTCGTACTATGAGTCTGATGGAAATCAAAGGGCTTCAGGTGCACGGGTCTACTGCCCATCCAACAAACTCTTCTACTGCATGTAGCCCAGCCAGGCCTAACAAACGTCTGTTTTATAAAATTCTGCATTGTTTATTGAAAATATACACTGCTACCCTGTATGCTAGCTGAGTGTATGGTTGTGTAGCCTAAATAGTTTGGGTGGAAAGCAGCATCTATGTGTCTGTGTAACAAAAGGGTTGCCATGGCAGGGAATCCCCCCTACCAGTTTAGAGCAGAGAAACGTCTGACCAGCCAAACCTACCAAAACAAACACTTCAATTAGAAGCTAGGAGAGCCACGGGCCAGTTGACATTAACAAGTTTTGGTTGCACTTTGTAATCAGAGATGGAAATAACACATAACTATAAATACGTAGCAGTTTGAGCCAGTCCAGGTTTTACCATAAGCAGGTTAGCATGCCACCAACAGGCAGGTTCCACTCAGTGCACTAACCTGCTGCTTATAAAACCTGGACCGGCTCAAAGTGCTGTGCAGTAGGAGTGTTATTCCCATCCCTGAGTAATAACGGCGGCTCTGGTGCTCCCGGTGAGCGCGTGCGGCGGAAGGTCGTCAGATTTCCCGAGAAGGGCGTGGCCATCGTTGTCCTGCCGGCCACTTCCACAACAGCACCAGTGCTTTCTGTCCTGGCCCAAAACAAGAGGCGGCAAAAATCTCTCTGATCCCCTCTTTCATGAGCTTGGTAATCCCATGCGGTCCGTCAGCACAAATGGAGCTTTGAGTGTGTGTGTGTGTGTGTGTGTGTGTGTGTGTGTGTGTTTTGTGTGTGTTTTGGGGAGTGTTGTGTTTTTGGCAGCACCCACGTCCTGATGTGAATCACTGTTTTGGGGAGAAGCCACAGATTTGAGGAAGGGAGAGGGATTGAACTGTTTAATTGGTCAGCATAGACCATGTGATGATGTGAATAGCACGCAGCACTTATTTCCGCTGTATTGTGACCCTATCGTCACATTAGAAAAGCGAAAAAAAAAAAAAAAAAAAAAAAGCGGGTTCTGATCTCACTGGTTGCCATGGGAATATTTGCCAGAGTAATAATAATCACCATAATAATTTTCAAATCTATTAATTATTTATTGAATAATATGCTAATCATCCCCTTCAAGTCCATTTTTTAAATGCTTTTTCCTCCTCAATTTGGAATGCCCAATAATATTCTAAGCCACTCTCACCTCAGCCTCCGCTGTCAATCCGGGAGCAGCGTAGACATGTTAAACTTGCACAGACACGAGTCGGAGGAAGACACCCCCCGTGGGTACGGGTGATACAGCAGTGACTTGAGTGCCACAATTCCCAAATTCAAATTGGGAAGAAAAGACAAAGACAATTGAAAAAATAAATTCATTAAAAAAATAAGATTTTTTTATTGGTTTGGGCCTTGTAAGATGGATCAGGGCGTCCATTTTCAGACGCGTAAAGTTGAGTTTTCCCCCTGAAATGTGAGCGTTAACCTCCGGTGCCAGTGAGGCCCACACCTTAAATGTCACCAGTAAAGTATAGCCCTTACAGAGCCACCCACAGTGTCCTCCGCGAGGCTCCTCAGCCGCGGTGTTGAGACAGGGGCCAGGCGGAGGCTGACCGGCTGTTTGTTGTTGCAGAAACGCAGGACTGTTTGCCCCAGGCGGTGCAGGAGAGATTGGGCGAGCTGCTCCGCGCACTGAAGGCCGTCATCGGGAAACACCAGGCGCTCAACTCCGTGGACATCCTCAGCGCCGCCGGCACCGTCATCGCCAAGGTCAAAGGTCAGCACCCCGCCAGCCGTCCCTGGGTTATCTGCTAACTTGACGCTTTTTTCTTTCTTTTTTTTTACTTTGCTTTTGATTGTTTTCCTTTCTTGGGTTACACAGTAGTGGTGTTCCTTTGTGGTGTTGGGCCTTCATCTGCAATTGTTTTAATTTTGAGTCTTTATTTTTAGAATTGTTGCTGGATTATTTTAGGTAGAAAATTAGTCATGTATTATTATTGCTTATATCGAAGCTGGAAGTTATTCTTGTACAATGTTATTGTAGCACAATTCTGTGTTCGGTTTGGTTCGGTTAACCAATAATAATATGTGTAAAGTAATGTCCTAAGTATAGAAAGAAAAAAACAGCAAGAACAAGACATTTTGTGATTCCATTCATTAAAAAAAACATTTTGTCTTGTGCTTGAGATGTGAGATTTGTGCAAGTGGTCTTTTGTTTTTTGGTAGCATTAAACATTTTATTTGATAAGGTAATATCTAGACATTTTCTTTCTTTTTCTTTACCAATGGTTTAACTGAAGAATGAGGAGTGAGAAGGAGTTTGAGGGGATTTCATAGGGGGGTCGCTGACTGGCAGGCATGCCATGTATTTGCATGCATTTTAAAATCAGTCCCTCAATAAAAAATGTAATTTTAAAAAAAATGAAGGATTCGGTGAAAAGGGAAATAACCTGAGCTGGTTTTGATTGACAAGCCACTTAACTGTCAAAGCGCGCATTTGAAATGTGATTTGAGCTGGTCTGGTCACCATGGTGATTGCCATTATTTCATGAGTACTGATTTAAAAAATGTCATGGAATAGTGTGACTATTCTGAGGCTTAATTGTACACTGTGTTCATTACTGTGCTGGTTAATCATTATGTACACTTACACCTGTTAAGCGTTGGCCAGAAATCAGAAATGGTTAACGAATCCTTAAGCTCGTCACCGTAGCTTCAGAAGGCTTTGTCGCCTGTACTTCCATGCCCACGGAAAGTGCGGACGTTTACTATAGCGGATCTCCACAGAGTGCAGTTTATGGTGATTCATTGAGTCACGTGTGTTTGTATAACGCCCCGCATTAGCACCGGAGAAGAATCCCAACCCGCAGGTTTTCCTGCCAGAAACATGAGCTCGTGCGTGGGGGGTAAAGTCTTTGCTTGGCCTCCGCACAAGAATTTTTGAAAATACACTCTTCAGAGCGAGGTGCATTCCAGAGCGGGCCCCTGCTCCGGCAGCGCACCGCTGGCATCACCGACGGCCCGGCGCCTCGTGCCTCGTTTCCCCTGCTAATGAAGAACGTTCTCCGCCCGACCCGTCTCCCTCCGCCTCTCCAAATAGAGACCTTCTCGCCCTCGAAGGTGCACGGACTCGGTTGTTTTTAATCGCGGATCAAGATCCAGGGCAGGAAAACAAAGAGAGGAGCCAAGTCAGTTCTGAGACGACATGGGGCTGCCTTTCTGCACCCCCCTGACCCCCTCGCTGTTTGGTGTCCGACTCCACTGCTTCTAACGGACCTTTTGTACCGTCGGCCCGGACACTTTAAAAACAGTTCCGCCATCGTGGCCTGCGATGGGGAGAGATTGGGGCTGCTGGCCTCCACGCCGCCCAATCACCACTGCTCTGGGTGTCTCTGCTCTTTGGCTGTTACCCCTGAGGGTTCAACATTAACAGAAGGTGGTGAAGTATTAAAGTGTGCAGTGTGTTTTTAGAGTGGCCTCTTTTGTACCTTAAATAGACTGCATATCAGTCAGAGGTGCTGCAGGTTTAATATTTAACCATGGCGCTGATTCGGACCCTCTCACTTTCCCCCCCCGTCCAAACTCTTTCCATAAGCTCCCAGTCTGCAGCGGCACTGACAGGAAGTCCTCCGAGCGCTGCCGACTCTCTAGATAAGCCGCGGTGATAAATCTGTGGCTGTTTTACGGCCAGTGTCCTACATTTCCACAAGAGGGCCTCATCTCCGGTAAGCCCGCGGTACCAGGATGTTCCTTGGGAACGGCGGGCCAACGCGGTCAAAGGGCCGAAGGTAGAGAGGCCGAGGAGGGAGTCGCCAAGCAGCGGAGCCCACGGGCGGAGGGTGACGGCTCGCCGCACGACCGCTTTCTGGTTCCTCATACCAACGGCGTGTTGGAGTCACCTGCGCTTCAGGCAATTCCTGCTTTTCTCTGCAGCCTGGCCAGTCTCCAGAGCATAAAACAACACCTCGAAAAGAGTTTGGAAATGAGAGCCGCTTTGTACACGAGTCAAACAGCCCCTGTCCCACTTCTTCCAAAGACCCAGATGACCAGCAGTTGGAAATGCCGCTGATTTCGTTTACATTTCCAGTTTTCCGTCCCCTTAGTTTTGAATCTGATCCATCTTATTTTTGTTTCAGATTTTTCAGATTTCTCACGATTTAATAGCCAATTATACCCTCTATTTATTTTGATTTGCCCTATCCCACAAACTTGCCACCCGTCCTCCGGGTCAAGCTAATTCCTCGGCCAGTGATGATCAACCTCCTCAGAGACAGAACTCGCCCCCCTTTTCTGGAGACACCCTTACGCCCTTCCCCGCAAGTTTGTGCCGGCTCACCCTCCCCCCTCCCCCTGGGGCGGACAGCCAAACAGCGCCCCTGATCAGGGTTCCCAGCCACTGCTGGTCTGGCACAGTCGGGTTTCGACCCACGACCGCAATAGGCAGCTCACACTCGCAAAGCACCAGTCAGTGCGGGTGTGTTACACCGCTACGCCGTCCGAGGCCCTGATCCATCTGTTTTAAGTGGTAAAATGTTCTGTTCTTTTCTGGACACCGTCCCTCACGGTGTTGGTGGCTTTTCTTTCCATTCTCAGTCCGGGGGATGGCCCTCTCTCTCGAGCACAGCTGTAAAAGTGTCAGGTTTCAGCTGTGATTGTCAAATTCCAGTGAGTCCTCTTGAGACACCAGAGGAGGGAAGAATTTCAGAGTGCCTCGGTTTACCACGGTAAATCTGCCTCTCTCTCCCTCGCTCATGTTTATTTATTTAATTTCTTTTTTGTGACAACACCTGCTGACAGATGGGTACCATTTCCGTTTTGTAGAAGAGGTAGTTCAGCCCACAAAGGAGAACTTAGTCCCAGGTTTAACAGGTTGAAACTCAAGAAGAATATAAACAGATTTGATTTAAAAATACAAGATAAACACAAATTCACCAGATTCAATCCTTCTTTCAGTTTCAGTGAACTCTTTATTTTGATACAAAAAAATCTATTTGGTCAGAGAAACAGTGATTTAAGTGGCGAAGTTAAGAATCTCATAGTGATAAATTCACTCTAGATTTCACGTCACTGACGAGATAAGATGTACCGAACAGCCTGTTCTTGTCAGTGTACTTTTTTTTTTTTTTAGTCCTTATGTTCTTTAAAGGTTTCGTAACCTCTCTATTTACTTATTTATTTTCCCCTAATTAAAAAAAAGAAAAAAAGTTTTGTGGGCTCATTGTCTCAGAGGTGCTAGGCTGTCCTGAGAAAACAATGCCATTTTTTCGGGATGATGTCGTTTCCATGTTTGGGTTGCGAGGAGCGCCGGTGCGGCATTGTTGAGGGCGGTCATTGTGTGCGGACCTCAGGATGTCCTGAGGAAGACGTCACTGCCGCGGGAACGCGCTGCTCGCCGGCCACCAGCTCCCTGCTTGCATTCGGAGGTGAGGATCACTCCGCGGGGAGTCTCGCGCCTCTCTCCTGCTTCGCCCGCCCGAGGTACCTGTTCCCAGGGTCCCTGTCTCGCCCACGGCCCCGCGTCCTTCCTCGAAAAGACTCTTCGGAGCTGCTGCTCGCTTCTTCAACAGGAAACTTCCGTGAGACCTCTAAAAGGTTGTGCAATTTTCATTCTCGCGGTCAGTCTTCCTGCGACAGGAACCGTGTGAATGCAGATTGCGGTCTCCTGGCCCATCTGAGCAGTCCCAGGCGCCTCGTGAAGACGTTTGGGCACATTTGGTCGAGGCTCCCACAGGGGATTGGCTACTTTTGGGCTTTTTGGAAGCGGACAGAACGGTGTCAGAGCGGGTAAGTTGTCAGTGGTGCTAACGAGCTGCACAACTGTTTCCTGCTGCCGTCTAATGCGCAGACAGGAAACTATCGGTGAGGCAGAGCTTTTGGGCTCAGCGGAGAGACGCTGTCGAGCTCCTCGGGTTCGTCGTACTCGTGTGTGTCTTCGTGGAACTATTTCCTGTTTGAGAAAACGTGTGTGCGATTGTTACGACTCTTTCGCCGTGAAACTGGAGGCCAAGACGCCATTCGCGAATCATAAGGACTCAAACTTCTAGAAAATGTAAACAAAACCAAACTCGCTTTTCTCCTCAGCCCTGGGAGCAATAGGCGGATTGTGTCTTGATATTTTGGAGATTTTCAACCTGAGGAAAAAAAAAAGTAAACAAGAGAAGCAAACCTTCCTGAATCTGGGGATTATTAGGTGATTCGGTTTGCTGTCTCGCTGGCTGTTTGCTTTCTTTTTCACCGTTCCTTCCTTGAATCGGGCCGTTTGGGTTGCTGGAGAGACCATTGTTGTCGAGAGAGGAAGGGGTAAGGCTGTGGAATATGCAGGGGGACCATGTCTGCGCTTCCTACCACAACTTTATCTTTCTTTCCACCCCAGTCCCCTCCAGATGGGGTGTTTATTGAGGATGCTCTGATTATGGCTTTATTTCCATCTGGCCCCCACCCCCTATCTTTCTTATTCACCCGGTCAGGGTGTTAACACTGTCAGCAGGGAATGGCTTCTTTTAAGTAAATTTAAGTAATTAAATTGCAGCTTTAGCAGAAAGGTACCCCCTGCTCCTGAAGTTTTAAGCTAAAAGTTACCTTTTGATGATGTATCTAAATTCACAACGAACAGCAAAGATGCAACAGTGCTGAAATTGGGGAGAATAAATGAAAATACTGATCTATGCTATGGTCTTCTATTAAGATGTTTTAGTGCTGGTAAATACAAATGACTCGAATGTGTTCTTTCTTTTACTGAATGCTCTCTGTATATCACAGCCTGGCTCTGAGTTGCTTGTGTTTCATGTGACAAGAGTTCTCATGTGGCTTCTCACTTTTCACAGGCGTGAACTTCAAGGAAGTCAACGAGGAAAACAGGCGCCACATTTTTGGCGAGATATACTGCTCTATCGACACATTGGCATTCACTTTTGGCAATGTGTGAGTATGGCATTTTTTTTCTCTACACTGTTAAGCCCGCCCCCTTCAATTGTTACAGCCAAACAATCAGGATTTGTTTCTGATTTTACTACGCCGATGAGGCTGCGTAACAAGCAGGCCCAGCGTTAATGAAACCTGGCTGTGTTTCTCCAACAGAGTGTCTGACTTCCTTATGGGAGATGTGGACAGCGAAACGGTGTTGGGGCTCCCCCAGACAAGGAGAAGCCGGGTAAGCCGTCACCCCAATTCCTGTTCGAACCTCATGAGATGCACGCCCCTTTGAAACATGTCCAATTGCAGATGCTTGTTGTGTCCAAAGGGAACGTAAAATCAGAAGGCCTAATCGTTTGAGAAAACCCCACCCCCCCCACAAAAATGTAGAGCCACAGACTGCAGGACACATAACGTTCCCCCTGTATCGAGCTTCTCGCCAAAGAATGTTCCGGATGAATTTAGATGTATTGGCATGTTTATTTATTTATTTATTTGGCTTCCTCCTTGGAGTGTGTGTACGGAGGGGAAACCGCGTAATTGGCCCGCGTGTGCCTTGACTGGAGCTCGGATTGTTCTCTGATTGGCTGCTGTAATCAGAGGGTCCCATCATGTAAAATCATGTCTTTCTTTCTTTCTTAAAAAATTTTTTTCTAGTCTTTTGAGAACCTCTCGGTGGAGTCTGGAGGCTCGCTCCCAGAGAAAGATGACCCACCAGGTGAGCGCCGGGCACAACCACCACCACCGCCCCCCCCACCTCACCTGGCCTCACAGAACGCTTGACCCCGTCTCTGTTTGTGTTTCTGTGCCTTGTTTTGCTCTCATTTTCTGGATGATGGAGAACACACGTAGCTCTGTAGTCAGATGTCACACAGCTGTGAGCGCGGCGTCGGGACCGGATGATAGCGGCCTCTGTTGGGGGCGTCATTACAGAATCGTTTCCCCGTCCTCTCATCAGCAGGACTCTTAAGACCACCTGGGGCTGTTCCCCTACAAGCAGAGTGCATTATCTAACAGTTTTATTTCCTGAATTATTGTAACATAATCGGTACCCATTTTTACAATAAAAAGTGTTTAGTTGGACCTACAGAAAACAACCACACACCAAGTCCATTGCCCTTACGTGATTGTAAATGTGCGGTAAGTCCAACCAAACACTTTCCCCCGGGTTTGATTTCTTCAAAGAAGAACTCCACATGTGCTGTTATGCTGTAGAGCGCAGGGGCAAGATCAGGGCAGGATGCATTTTGTTTTCCCCACTGACACCCCAGTCTCCCCCTCCCCCAGGGCCGCTGCGTGTGGAGGAGGTGGACTGCGCCCTGCTGAGGAGTGACAGCGGCGTGGAGTCGGCGCTGTTCTACGCCAAGGCCTGGTCCAAATACACCAAAGACGTGTTGGCGTGGGTGGACAAACGGCTGAGCCTGGGTGAGCAGCCGTTGCCTCGTCTCATTCACCAAAGCCGGCTACGGACACGCCCACACAGCATCCAGAACCCAATGACCCGGTCTGTGTCCTTGGCCCCAGCAGCCTGTTCTGCGGATGGGTCTGGGGAAGCCATGTTATAAACACACAGGCGTCTGTTTATCTCGTGGTTTATCGGGTGAGCCTTACTTTCCTGTTTGGTGCCTCGCGTTGTGTAACCGCCACCTCTTGTTTGCAGACGTCGAATGCGCAAAAAGCTTCGCAAAAATGGCAGAGTCGGCAAAGACGCTCGCCAGTCAACAGGTAAATATTTGTGATTATCAGATTTTCAGTCCAGGTGATGTTGATGTTGATGTTGCTCAGAATTTGGAAAAGTACTAAACAAATGGAAATGAATTATTTAAATTGACCAAAATGAAGCCAAAAAAATGTTTTGTTGCAGAAAAAGTTTATAAAGTATACCTCTTATCCCTTCCTGACATTGAAAGATTACTATTGCTTTTCATTTTTTGTGACACAGGAATACATGCCATTCAGGGAAATTTATATCTCTGCTTTCAAAAACGACATCGAATACAGCCAAGTCCTGCTTCAGACGGCAGCCACACTACAGACCAACAAATTCATGCAGGTAGGTGTTCGTACAAAGATTTTGTACAAATATTATTTGGAAATGGGTTAGATTCACTTTTTATACCTTAACACAGCGGTGTCCACATTGACCCACTGCATCAGGGCACTGCCTAGAGGAACTACACCTTGGTTAATACAGCCTAGAGCAACTACACCCTGGATCAGTGTTAGCATCATGGTTTGACCTGTACTGACCGTGAGATTAGTTTGTATCACTTTGTGGGCTAAAGACTTCAGCCAGCGAAGGCCTGGATCAGCAAAATGACCGGCTGCTCTCTTCCTGTTGTGGGGAGTCTTCCTGAAAATCTTCCTGTTTTCTTGCAAAGACCTGACTCGTGGTTGTTAGGTATATAAAAAGAGCACGCTTATTATAATAACTCATTTTATGACAAATATATATATATATATATAAAAAATTTTGTCATAAAATGAGTTATTATAATAGGCATGCTCTTTTATTTGTCCATCTCGTATAGAGCAGGTTAAATGCCTTAATTTGAAGCATGTTTAAACATACATAGGTTTAATACAAAACAATGCTTACGATATGATGCGCTTATCTATACAGCTATACTATGTGCTGAAACAGCCCTGCAGCTGTACGCTGTGTGAGTGCTGGGGGTGGGATCTGTCCTGTGAATGGTAGTAATGTGGGTGTGTTTGTGTGTGTTCACAGCCTCTGGTGGCTCGTAAGAATGAGCTGGATAAACTAAGGAAGGAGATGAAGGAGCAGTGGCAGCGTGAGCAGAAGAAGATGGTGAATTTAATTTCATATCTCATAAGCATAAAAGGCATAAGCGTTTGTGAGCATGAGTGTGTGCACCTGTATGTGTGTGTGCGTGTAAGTGTGGGGAGTGGGTGTGTGTGCATTTATCTGTTAGTGTGTGTGTGTTTATGTGTGGTGTGTATGTGCATGCTTGTTTGTGTGTATTTTTGTGTGTTTTGTGTTTGTGTCAGGGGGAGTGATGTGTGTGTGGGGGGGGGGTGTGTCTGTGTGTGTGCGTGTTTGCTGAGGATTAGGAGAAGGGGTCTAGGGGAACAGGAAGTTGAAGCGCCGTGATTCAGCAGCGCTCTAAATGGCCGGCGTGCGTTTCCTGTGGCGCAGCAAGAGGCGGACGGCGCGCTGCGGAAGGCCAGGCTGCAGCAGGCGCAGCGCAGGGACGAGTACGACAAGGCCCGCAGCTCCACCAGCCGGGTGGAGGAGGAGCAGCCGGTGGGCGGAGGCAAGCAGCTGGAGAAGAAGAGGAGGCTGGAGGAGGAGGCGCTCCTCAAGGTGAGGGTCCTCCGTGAGGAACGTGGGCACGCCCCTCCCCCTCCGGGCTCTGCTTCACTTTTGAGGAAGCAGCGTCTCAGAGCTCAGGTCAAAGCCTCAGCTACCCTTCTGGAAAATACACTAAACCACAAACTCCATGAATATATGAAGTTATGTAAGGGATATATCTGAAGTGATGAAACATTTTTTTTGTCCATATGTTTTCAGATTATCATATCAGATATCATATAATGTGTTCTGCATATGCATTAGCTGAACTATTTGAAATTTCGAGGTGGCAGTAATTGATGGATAGGTGTGGGGGGTATGTGTGTGTGTGTGTGTGTGTGTGTGTGTGTGTGTGTGTGTGTGTGTGTGTTTTAAATCTGGGGAATGCTTTAAAGCTGGTCGCGAGCAATTCTTCACCATGCTTGCCATGTTGATTTGTGGACTCACAGTCAGACTGTCCTATGATGTGTTCTTACAATGGCTGAGGATTTACTGGGAAAGGAGGATCGATCGATTGAATTGACCCCCCCCCCCACTCTACCCCCTTCCCCTTTCCAGGCAGAAGAAGCGAACGACCAGTACAAAGCCTGCACCGCAGACTTCGGGCTCAAGCGCAGCGACCTGGCCAACGCCAAGAGCGAGATCCTCGCACGGATACGGGAGCTGGTCTTCCAGTGCGACTTGACTCTGAAAGCCGTAAGTGCCCACGGGCCTGGGCGACGCGCCCCCGCCTCGGGATTACTCAGGCTAACGAGACACTCGTACACAGGGCACCCAGGGCGCTTCTGTCTGAAGGAATAACACGGGAGAACGTGTTTGGCTCAGGGTAGCGAGCGCATAGAAATGAACCCTGGTGGCATGCGCTCAGTTCATGCAGCTGAACGCCTCCTCTTCCGCGTTAACCCGTTCGGCTTAAGTGGATTTATAATGTGCGGCTTAGGCTTGCGGATAATGGGTGCATACTCTGCTTATTGTGACACCAAAGGACACGCGAGTGACATCTGAAATGTTTTCCTTTGCCGCTTGTCACGATAAACAGAGACTCTTTTGCATACCGCGTGCATAGTTCTGTGCCCGCATATTTCATTCACGGCGACGCGGAGGAAAAACCAATTGGTTTTGGCTGCGAGGCCATCTTTGTTGTTGAACACTGACAAGGGTGCTGACAGGTGAAGGTTTTTCCTCCCTCCGTGTCTCCAGTAATGCTACAAACAGAGAATGAAGTATGCACACTTCAAATGAACCTGCTCTTTGTGTTTTGTTCGCCAGCGCAAGCCCCACTTACTAAATGAACTTCATTGAACTTTTACGTTTACATCCCCAATCGCAATTTACAACGTGTTTGGGATTGAGCATTGACTTTCCCTGAACCCCATTTTGAAATGCTTATCGACTTTGTCCTACAAAATTTGAATGAATTTTGAGCTCGTATTGGATGTGCATAATCAGAGCTGTGTGTTGTTTTCCTGTGAGCTTGTTGCATGGTAATCATATGTCCATTGTCTCCCCCACTACAAAACAACACGCAGTCAGATCTTAATCAAATACAGAGGTCCCCTATTTTGGAAGTCGAGTTAACTTTTGGTTATATCTTCACCCTCCCTAACTGTTTTCAAAAAGCATCAAATACTACAAATTCGTTTCTACGTATGAAACAGCAGCATTCTGTGCTCTTTTCATTATATCATTTTCACTAATTCTAAAATCTTCTCCTTTTCTTTTTTCTTCTACTTTTTTATTTGAATATATATTGATTTTATATATTTCTTCAACCAATTTGGTATCCAATTACACCTGCTATTTTCATGTCAATCCCCCTTCGTGCTATGAGTTCGCTGCCGTAGCCCTGTGACCGGCGGTGTCGAAGGCGAAGCATCACCTCTTTTGAGACAGCACTTTCCAAGCTGTCAACTGTAACTCCAGCACCCCAGAGCCACTCCTGTGCGCAGCAAACATCCTGTCGGCTTCCCTCCCCCCTCCCTGGGGCGGACAGCCAATTGCCGCCCCGGTGGCACTCCCGGCCAGAGCCGACTCTGGCGCGACGGGGAATCGAACCCCGGTCTCCGTGGCCAGTGTCGAACATTGTAACCACTGGACCACGCACAGGAGTGGTTCTGGGGTACCGGAATTACAGTCGACGGAGGCAGCGCTTTGCCCTTGTCACTGCCGGTCACAGGACTACGGCAGCGAACTATGAGGGAAGGGGGATTGAACTAAGTACACAGGTAATTGGCTACCAAATTGGGAGAAAAAAACGGGGTAAAATCGTAAAAATGTAATTATTAAAAAATCGTTTTTCAGGGAAGGGCACTAGGTATCTGTAAGAAGTGACGCGTGAGTGGGTGTGTCCATTTCATCTGCAGGTGACGGTGAACTGGTTCCAGCTGCAGCAGGCCCAGGTGGTCTCTCTGCCCCTAAACTACCAGGCACTATGTGAGAGCGCCAAGCTCTACGAGCCAGGGCAGGGCTACTCCGACTTCGTCAGGACCCTGCCCAAAGACACGAGTCCGGTGGAGCCCCTTTCCTTTGACCTCCATGGGCCTCAGAGCACAGGGTAAGACCCTCTATCCTGCCACCCCTCACACACACCCACCCCCAGCCCCACACACACAGCCCCACACATAATCCCCGGAAGCCTTGGCATGACCAATCAGACACGTTCCACGGCTTGCATTTTGTCATAGACATCCCTGGTTTATGAATGCTTGGTACAGCCAACCAACCAAATGCTTTCCCCAATACATTTCATAGAACAGCTCTGGGCGCATTATAGGTATTTTTTAATCACACCCTGTTTCCAGTATATCTGGTTTTACACTGTAAAAGGGAGGCAGATATTAATTTCCATCATCCAGGCCCCATCTTGTTAAGAATTCCTTTTCTGTCGAAATTGAATTTGTTGCTAAGCAACTGGAGGTTATTGTATTTTATTAGTTAAGTAACTGAATGATGAGCTCTGCGGGATTATGCATATCTAGTTCCACTTCTGTTGTTATTGTTGTGGCAGAAATTATGCCATACAAAAAAACCCGGTCAGTAATGCCTCGACGGTTAGCCGAGAAAACAAGAGCGCTTTCATCACCAGGCATTACTGTCGCCCACACGAACAGCAACACTGACAGATCTGCGGCGCTGCCTGTTGCTGTTGAGGGAGGAAGAGAGAGAGAGAGAGAGAGAGGGTGGAGACTGAGAGGGAGAGGGAGAGAGAGCAAGAGAGAGAGAGAGAGAGCGAGAGAGAACCGGAGGTAGAGATTCAGAGAAGTAAAGAGAGAGAGCGAGAGAAACTGAAACAATCGATTGCGTGGTCACAGCCTTCCTCAGGAAATACTTGTGGTGTGTTTTGTGTACACAAGCCTCTTTCTCTGCAGGGTAAAATACTATGTTCCCTGATTTCTAATCTAAATAGCTCATATAAAAATGTAGGGTGTTACCAGAACAACTTCAATGCACCTTGGCATAGATTCTACTAGTGTCTGGAACTCTATTGGAGGGATGCAACACCACTCTTCCATGATAAATTCTGTCACCGTCTGTGACACTGTCTGAGTTTTATTGATGGTGGTGGAAAACGCCATCTCAGCCACTGCTCCAAAATCTCCCATAAGTGTTCAATTGGGTTGAGATCATGTGACTGAGAGGGCCATGGAATATGGTTTACATTGTTTCCATACTCATCAAACCA
Source organism: Aldrovandia affinis (assembly GCA_029706075.1). Lineage (NCBI taxonomy): Eukaryota > Metazoa > Chordata > Actinopteri > Notacanthiformes > Halosauridae > Aldrovandia > Aldrovandia affinis. The sequence continues at coordinate 5,844,797 of JAINUG010000030.1, read as the reverse complement.
TTGAGTGACCACTTGCGCCCTGTGGATGGGGGCATTGTCATGCTGGAGGTGACCACTCCCATCAGAATAGAAATGCTTCACCATAGGATGAAGGTGATCACTCATTTATTGGCATTTACCTTGCCCTCTACTGGGTTGAGTGGACCTAAACCATGCCAGGAACACCCACACCATAACAGAGCTTTTCGCTTATTGATTTTCAGATCCTTGCTTAGCCTACATGTTTTCTATTATCCGGTTTTAAAGCTAGGTATTTGCTTAGCAGTTCTGGTTAAGTGTCCTGCTCAAGTATAGAGTGGCATTGACCCTCTATTTTTGTGGTTGCAAGCCCAGCTCCTTAACACGTGGTGAGGTGAATTGCAGCCTGTCGTGTATCCAGTACATGTGACCAGACTGGTTTGTGGTGGCCCCAGTCGGGGTGCACTCTTCCTCGCTTACTCACCTGACGGGACATGTTCGCCCAATTTGTGTCCCTCTAGGTTCCCGTTCCCGAAGCGGTCGATAGGGAGCACGCACTCCTCCCATGGGAACCTGTCCCAGGTGTCCGTTACCTCGGGCGACTTCCACAGCACGGACGAGGTTGAGAGTCCTGTCCACCCGCGGGCGGGGAAGATGGGAGACCGCCGTTCCAACAGCAGCACTGACATCCAAGGTACAGATCTGACCCGGCCGGCAGCAATGACACACCGCAGTGACACTTTGAAATTGTACCACTTCCTGTATCACTCATTTTCACCTCATTTCAGAGGTGAATCTGCACTGATCCTTTAGTACGTTTGTGAACTTTGACTTTTCTCTCTCTATTCCTTTTTTATGACCAAATTATAATTATTTCAGTCAGTTAGCAAGTAATGACTTTAAAATATTGTGTGTGTGTGTGTGTGTGTGTGTGTGTGTGTGTGTGTGTGTGTGTGTGTGTGTGTGTGGTGTGTGTGTGTGTGTGTCTGTGTGTGTCTGTGTTTGTATGTGTGTGCGCATGTGTGGCTTTGTCGCAGCATGGAACCAGAGAATTGGCATACATCCGAACATCCTTGGTGTGAACATTGCAAACATAGCGGCTTCTCTGGCTAAATAAGCATAACGAACAGTTTTTCCCTGCTTTTCTTCCATGAATGCAAATTATTCATTGTTAGCCAACCCAATAAATGCTGGTATTTGTGGCCTAGTAAATCCTACTGTGTGGCATGTTGTGAATAGCAGCATTACATTCCCACATTAGAGCCTCATTACCATCCAGTGTCCCCAGTAGAGAGTTGAGGCTCTCTAGTGGGGACAAATGGATGGATGAGGCTACAGGTGACTTTCCGTCAGGTTGGGGGGATGTTAAAACTGTGAATCAGTTTTGCCTCTTACCTGGAAGCATGTTCTTCATCGAATGAGTTGTATTTTTTTAATTTTATTTTACTAATTGTATTTTTTATCTATTGATGCTGGCACTATATTCCAACTGTACAATTCATAATACAATTTATTTTTAATTAGGTGTCTATGCCATTTCCACAATAGAAAACATGGCAATAACCCAGCACATTCCCAGAGTGTTATTGAAACTGTCATATAGGCAGAGTGTGTGTTTGTAATCAGACCTGGGCCAAATAATGAAGCTAACAAAGCAAACTGTCTTCCTCTCTCCAGCATTGAGGAGCCAAGGCCCCCTCCGAGCCTGGGGTACGGGTAGCCAGGGTGGGGGGATGTGCAGCGACTCGGAGAGTGCAGGGGGGAGCAGCGAGTCCCGCTCCATGGACTCCCCCACAGCCAGCCCAGGTACAGGTCTGTGGGCACCTCGTTTTCAACTGGGTCCAAAAACTTCATTTCCCACAATTCCCTGCTTTTCAAAAATACAGTGGCTCGTAAAATATTTTTTGGGTTTGTTCTCCCGTAATATTTAGATAATTATTTCTTGATCTCACTTTCGAGTTTTTATACTTTCTGTTTTCTGTGAAGCGTGTTTGTGACAGTGGTCTGTAAAAAGCGCTATACAAATAAAAGCTGAATTGAATTGAAGATTAACACTGAGATAATATCGAAATGTGGAGTCATGTGTCTCATGATCTCAAGAGAAAAAAAAACTATTCACTGCCAAGGCCTTGGGCCCATTCATGAAAAGATTGATTGCCTGATACCAGTTTGTTCATAACGAAAAGACAACAACGTGAAGCATGCTGTAAACATTATTGTGTCGAAACGCCTGTAGGCATCTCTGCTATGCGCCAAACAAACATGTTAGAAATTCCTCTCCAGCAGAACTTTGTCTTGCATTTGACTTTTCCTTAACCACATATAGACACCTCCCTCAGAGTTTTTGAAACATTCATGTAGAACATGAAAAATGTAAATCATGCTCTGGTGTTTGTGTTTAAGTTTGTTTTTCATCATCAGTGATATGCACATTTGAATATGGGATTGTTTACTAAGAATCATCCAGGCAGTGCAGACTGTGGCCAGCAGCCCTGCAGGGTGAAACATAACTAGCACTAGTGTTGGCCACGTTGTCTGTGTCTTGCGCACACCAGCAACTCCCACTGGTCAGTCGAACGCCCACGGTCTGCCGGTATAAAGCTATGCAGAAATTGTCGTCCTGCGACTCATGTCTGTGCAAGTTTAACTTGTAGACTGCGGTGTGAAAAGAAGCGGGGCTGACATCACATGTTTTTCGGAGGAGAGTGCGTTCTTGCCTATGCTCTGCCAGAGGTCGAGGCGAGTGTGGCTTAGAATACGACTGGGCATTCCAAATTGGGAGAAAAAAAGCATACCAAAAAAACACAAAATAAATCCTAGAGTCTTGTGTGTAGGTCATCGGCATGGTTTATTTTGTTGTGAGTTTAAGCCCCCCCAATCAAGTTGTGAAGTTGTGAATTGCCCATCATGCTTTGCGGTTGTGACTGTAAAATTCGAAGGACGTCAATAGGGTGTTTACTTTTTTTATTTAACCTTTATATAACCATGTAAAAATATATTTTGACCTGGCCAAAATGGCAGCAACACATACATACAGTGGCGATAAAAGGTTTGTGAACCCTTTAGAATTTTCGGTGTTTCTGCATAAATTTGACGTAAAATGTTATCAGATCTTCAAATAGGTAAAGAGAACCCAGTTAAACAAATAACACAAAAAAACATGATACTTTTTCATTTATTTATTGAACAAAATGATCCAACATTAAATGTCTTTGTCGGAAAAAGAATGTGAACCTTTGCTTCAGTAACTGGTCTGACCCCCTTGAGCAGCAATGACTTCAACCAAACATTTCTGGTAACTGTTGATCAGTCCCACACATCAGCTTGGAGGAATTTTGGCCCATTCCTCCTTAGAGAACTGCTTCAACTCAGTTATGTTGGTGGGCTTCCTGGCATAAACTCCTCACTTCAGGTCCTGCCATAACATTTATATTGGATTAAGGCCTGGCCTTTGACTCAGCCATTCCAAAACACAACATTTCTTCTGCTTCAACCATTTTTTGGTAGACTGACTTGTGTGTTTAGGGTTCAACACCTGTTGAGCTTCAGTTCATGGATGGATACACTGACATTCTCCTGTAGAATCTGCTGGTACAATCCAGAATTCATAGTTCCGTCAATGATGGCAAGCCTTTCTGGTCCCAAGGCAGCAAAGCAGCCCCAAACCATGATACTGCCACCACCGTGTTTCACGGTTGGGATGAGGTTCTTATGTTGGAATGCAGTGTTTGGTTTTCGCCAAACATATTGTTTCTCATTTAAGCCAAAAAGTTATATTTACGATTCATCCATCCACAGAACATTCTTCCAAATGTCTTCTGGTGCATTCAGGTGATCTTTAGCAAACTTTAGATGGGCAACAATGTTCTTTTGGAGAGTAGTGGCTTCCTCCTTGCTATCCTCCCATGCACACCATTCTTGTTGTGTTTTCTTAATGGTGGACTCATGAACACTGACATTAGCCAATGCAAGAGAGGCCTGCAGATCCTTAGACGTCTCCCTGGGGTTCTTTGTGACCTCCTTGAATATTGTACGCCTTGCTCTTGGAGTGCTTTTGTTGGACGACCACTCCTAGGGAGAGTAACATTGTTGAATTTTCTCAATTTGTACACTATCTGCCTGACAGTGTTTTGTAAACTCTTTCAGCCTGATGATAGATTTGTTATTGTAACATTTTAACAGCCTGTAACATGAGCATCAACAACTCTTTTTCTGAGGTCCTCAGAAATCTCCTTTGATCAAGGCATGGCACGCTTCCACAAACCTCTGTGGTGAAGACCAGACTTTGATAGTGAAGACCCCGGTTTATGTTTTTTACATAGGGCAGGGCCACCCAAACTCACTCCTGATGGTCATCCCATTGATTGAAACACCTGACTTGAATTACCCCCTTTTCTCACCACTGTATACGTTTCCAGGCAAAAACAAACAGCACAGCAATACATTGTATTGCAATACATTGTACAATAGTATACACAGAAAAAGACTCTACAAGCTCAAGCTCAAGGTTTCTTAACTAAACTGCAGGAGGCCTGCCAAGTTTGATAAAGTTCACAGTAGACTGTGGACCCCGGAGTGAGGCTCAGGTCATGTCTCTCTCTCTCCAGGTGATTTTAAGAGGCGGCTTCCCAGGACGCCATCCACAGGCACCATGTCCTCTGCAGACGATCTGGACGAGAGAGAGCCCCCCTCCCCCTCGGACAATGGTGAGTAACACAAAAGTCTTGTGTGGGATATTCTGGTGAAATGTGACGCACAGAGCTCCCCACGGCTGTTTTTACTCTCAGCCCGGCTGCCCAGATGGAGTTAATGTTGTTCTTGGCAGCAGCTACAGGAGGCCCCCCCACTTTTTCGGAAAATGTTTCCCCTGCTAGCCCCCAATCTGTTATTTTAGGCACAGTCAGGAGAGTTTGTGCTTCATCTGTTAAACCAATTAGTTCGCTAACCATAAGACATTGTGACATTAATGAATTTACTAGCAGTATTGGCGTTGGAAGTGAGATTGTCTGCTGGCAGCACCATTCAGATGGGCCAGTGCATGCTAGTGTGTGCAGAATATTAACCCTTCTCTTCGTCTGCTGTTTTATACGATTTATGCATCTTATTTATGACATCGTTATATCATTTTATTTCACACCATTAGCACTACTGAGGGTGCCTTTATTGTGCATTATGAGTAAATTGTATGGAAGGCGCACATCATTCTCAGGCTGTTTAAACACAGCTGAATGAGCTCTGCAGTAAGTACTGCTCAGTGTTGGTAGTGGGAGTATACTTCCCTGAGGATCTCTGTCACAGTGTTGTGTGCACCCCTCCCTCGCCCCTGTGCCCCAGGCCTGGGTGAGATAGTGACAGAGACGGCCAGTTCCCCCGGACCCTTCCGGAACGCCCAGATGTCCAAAGCGGCCCAGACCCACAAGCTGCGGAAACTGCGCGCCCCGTCCAAGTGCCGGGAGTGCGAAAGCCTGGTGGTGTTCCATGGGGCAGAGTGCGAGGAGGTAACACCCCCCAGATACCAGATACACCCCGCAGATACCCCCATACCGCCCACATACAGTATACCCAGATGCCACCCACGTATACACACACACCCCCAATACCACCTGCAGGTTAGCAGATTCGATTAGCCGCCCACGAAAACTGAGCCCATGTCACCTTCATCACTTCATACATTCTCACTGTCGACAAAGGCCTGGATTCAGTCAGCATTTTGTCCTTAACTTTGACACTCACAAATAAATGCGAGTGTTCGTTTTTATCATCACCAACACAGTTTGGTGAGTTCATCAATGGCCGAAATGAACTCAAACCAAACCCTTCTTGAAGAAAAAGAAATTAACACTTTCCTTTAAGGTTGATTGAACAACATACAGGACAAAGTCAGGCCACCAATACAGGAAAGTAATATGTTAAAATATGAAATGGCTTTCTTGTGTTGGTAGCTTCACCGAAGCGTATAAAATGATAAAGGCAATATAAACTTGTCAAGCTACCAGTACAATTATTTAATATGTTAAAACTATGCATGCATAAGTCATATTACGCATTCTTCTTATGTTTTACAATATGCAAGCATTATGTTAAAAACATGACAGTTGTGCATGAAAGTTCATGAAATGAACCTTTTTTCCCATCCATGACACAATATATTCCTACTATTTAATTGAAATTGTAACATACATTACTTTTTTAAGAAGAGTACATTCAGTGAATGAAGATGGCCTAAACCATCCTTTTATGGACGTTACTGAGATTAAAACCTTTGAAAGTGCGAGTGTTGCTGAAGGTCTTCCCCTTTCGTACGCAGTGCTCGCTGGCGTGCCATAAAAAGTGTCTGGAGACGCTAGCCATCCAGTGTGGTCACAAGAAACTCCACGGAAAGCTTCATCTCTTTGGGATAGACTTCACCCAGGCGATCAAAAACAGCCCAGACGGAATCCCGTTCATTATCAAGAAGTGCACCTCGGAGATCGAAAACCGGGCCCTTAATATCAAGGTAGACCCACGCTCTCTGATGATCCACATAAACTTCTTTGAGCAACTGATGGCAGGCATATCCCGCGCCTGTACAGCACCTGTAGGAATTTTCCTGCAGAAATACCCATGAACTCAGGCTGCATTACAGGGTTACCCCTTAAGCACTCAAACCCACAGGTTTGGAGTCAGAAGTGCAGCATTGCTAGATGCCTCTGATTACCTATATTCCCCTCCAAACCCCCCATATTTAATGGATTCCCATACGCATTTTCTTCGATATTTCCTCCATACCTCCTTCTAAAATCCCCCATCTATCATAGTGACTCCAATCACATTATTACTCTGAAAAATGTAAAATCCCCTACATTTGTGAGAATATCCCCCAGTGTGGCAACCATACAGAAGTGGCACAACCCAGGGTTAAGGACAGTTCTGCAATGATTGTTTAAATCAGCCCTTAAAGTCAGCTCGTGATGGAGAGAGAACTGATGTTGACTTCAGTCCATAAAGCAAAATACAATACAGCTGAAAATGTGTTTAAGGTGTTTTGGGGAAGCAGTGGCTCAGTGGTTAGTGACACGGGCTGGCAGGGGGAGGGTTGCTGGTTCAAATCCCAGGAAGGCCATATGAAAAAACAACAAACCGGAAACCGGAGGGAGGCTAGTTTACTTCCTGGGGCACTGCCGAAGTGCCCTTGAGCAAGGCACTGAACCCTAACTGCTCCAGGGGCGCCATACTATGGGTGACCTTGCACTCGGACCTCTCTTAGGAGAGGTATGTAAAAATACACATTCCAATTACCTTGTGTGTAACTTGTGTAATATGGCAATAAAGACTATTCTATCACACTTAATTTGGATTTATATGGCCACGCAGTAAAGCCCCAAACCTGAGCTATTTTGCTTCTTTATCATCATACAACTGACTGTGTAAAGTGTTTACTGCCTATAAATATGAGTCTTGTGAGTGTAATCTCAGTTTTCAGATTCTTTTGGGTCTTTTTCTTGGTGAAGCTAGCATTGTAACAAACCAAAGCCAATATGTTTGTTTATTGTTTGCATGTGAAGGGTATCTACCGTGTGAACGGAGCGAAATCTCGAGTGGAGAAGCTGTGCCAGGCTTTTGAAAATGGGAAGGACCTGGTGGAGCTCTCTGAGCTCTATCCACACGACATCAGCAACGTGCTCAAACTGTACCTCCGACAGGTTTGCTTCCCCTATTTTCTTGAGACTGGAAAGTCCCTTTCCAAAGAGCAATTTGTTCACTTTAAAACCTACATTTAAGGGAAAATGTTTAAATTCTTGTCAAATATTTATATATATATATATAGCCCATTTAATTATAGGATATGTCCTGTTTGCATATAGGAGTATAGTATAGAATTTCAGAAAACGATACAGTATATATAGCTATAGATATAGATATATGCATGTGAAAACATATCATTGCATTTTAAAAGTGATATTAATACATATATTTTCTTACATGTTGAGTATTTTGACATCTCAAAAAACAAATCTTACTAATGTTGAATTCCAAGTGCTTTCAGTATTTGTTGGGATACATTTCTGTGTGGTAAATATTCTGAGTAAATGAAAGTGTTACATTTCTGTTTACACCAGTGTTCGGTTGTCTCCCGCACAGCTCCCCGAGCCCCTGATCCTGTTCCGTCACTATAATGACTTCATCGGCCTGGCGAAGGAGAGCCAGGGCGCCATCGTGGACGAGGTGGACGCGGCGCGCAAAAGCCCCGCCTCCGAGCAGCCGCCCCTCAGCGTGGAGCTGAACCGCGTCGTCTTCAAGATCAGAGACCTGCTCCGCCAGCTGCCCCCCACGCACTACAGAACCCTCATGTTCCTCGTAGAACACCTGTACAGGTACACCATGCTTACTCAGGGGTAGACTCAGGCCACCTAGGGATGTTCTCTGAAGGAGGATGGCAGTGTAGGGGTGTTAGTGTTGCATAATAGTTAGGGAACTTGACTTGTAACCTTGGTGGTTTGATTCCCAGGTGGGGCACTGCCATTGTACCCTTGGGAAAGGTACTAAACCTGAATTGCTTCTTTAAATCCAGCTGTAAAAATGGATTGTATGCAAAAAAATAAAATAATAATAAGTTATCAGAAATGATCAGTATTCTGTCTTGAAGCTGAAATCTTATATGTATATCCCTTTAGCTATATAATGACATGTCCTCGTTCATAAATGGTCGATATGTCCAACCAGTCATTTTCCTTGGGCATTTTTGCCTTTTTTCATAGATCTTCTCTTGTTGCCGTTTAAATTCAGACATTTTTAGAAAGCGATTTCTTGCTCCTCGAGTATTCCATCGACAAACGTTCTTTTCTTGCTGTAAGTACCATAGACTACTTAATTTGATTGTTTTTCTGTTGTCCCCACCTCCCGTGATACAGAGTGACGGAAAAAGCAGACGAGAACAAAATGACGGCCAGCAACCTGGGGATCATCTTCGGGCCGACGCTGATCAAACCCCGGCAGACGGACGCCGAGGTGTCCCTCTCCTCCCTGGTGGACTACCCCTACCAGGCCCTGATCGTGGAGCTGCTGATCCGCCACTACCACAAGATCTTCGATGCGCCCCTCAGCCCCACCACGGCGGCCCCCCTGGGCGGAGAGGGGTCTCCCCGGCACACGAAGGGCGTGGCCCCCCGGCTGACCCCCGAGGAGAAGGAGCAGCGGCTCAACCGACACTCAAAGTCCCTGGGGGACATCAAGGAGGTGAGCGTGCCGGCCTCTCCCCGCTCGCCTCTTAATCTCGTCTGTGATGTCATCTGGGGCCTGGGTTCTATTTGTATTTTTCCTTCAGGTTTAAAAAATTATTATTGTATTAAATTACAGTGTTACATCAGACAGAATGGTAAGTTTACACACAATGTCAATTGTCAGGCGTCAGGTACATCATAGCATTTGGATTTGTAAGTGAAAGTTCTGGACAAATGTTGATTGGATTCAGGCCAGAGTTAAGGACATACATTGATTGAATTCAGTCCTGACTCGCCTTCCCTCCCTGTCCACCTGTTTAACAGCAGAGCGCTAAAGTCTACAAGAGGCACTCGTCTGTGATCCCTTCCACGCACCTGCAGAGCGAGGTGAAGGCAGCGAAAGCCAAGCCAGATGGGACAGAGTTTGTCGCTGGTCAGTATTATGAGAGTGTGTGCGTAAGCAATGTGGAGCAGCGGGTTAGGGAACTGAGCTTGTGACGAGGCCTGGTTCAAAACCTGAGTGGGACGTTGCTGTTGTATAATTAGCAAAGCACACGTACATACAATTACCAGGACGTACATACAATTAAAGTTCCAGTTTCAGTAATTGTTCAATTAACATTTTTAAATGGACCAGGAATTTATTTATAATATAGATGTATGTGCATGTATATACTGAAAAGGATTCCCTAGTGGTTTAGTTATGCTCAAAAAGTCCAAGCAGATATTTTCTAGATTTGCTTCATATGACTGATCTTAGTTGCCTCTTTAGAAATATCCTGCGAATTTCAGTGGATAAGAACATCGGCCGCCTCAGTTCATTAATGGCAATAAAATAATTGTCTTTATTGTATGTCTTGTTACAATTCTCCCGCTCTGCTTGCAGCTGTGGGTCACAGTTCAGAGAAACTCAACGGGCTCCCATCGTCCGGGCAACCAGAGATCCAGCGATCCACACTGGTGATCGAGAGACCCTACATCAGCACGGCCAAAGTTCAGCTGCGCCCGCCGCGCTCCAAGCTGGCGTCCCGGCCAGTCAGCCTGCCGGTGGACCGTCTGCTCACCCCGGCCCAGGTCAGCGAGCGGAACTCCAGAAACGCCGCGGAGCGTGACCGAAACCCCGCCATCGAGGAGGGGGCGGAGCCTGAGTGGCCCACCTCCAAGGCGGTTGGGCACCACCGGAACACATACATCGACACGCAGACGCTGAGACGGACTTGGGACAGGCAGTACAAGCGTTATGACATCACACCCAGGACTGCCATGATCGTGGCCAACATGCCCTCAGCCACTGGAGCAGAGGACTCTGGGAAGTTGTCTGTGACCGGCACGCCGTCTCTGGCCCCGGTGGGCGGCACGGTTAGCACCGTTACCTCTGTCAGCACCATCTTCCCAAACGCCCCATACACCGTGTCCATCAGGCCTGGGAGGTCCCTGAAAAGGGAGGACAACATCAGTGAGTCCAACCCCCTGCCCCCCACCTTCAGGGCACCGCGGACCTTGCAGCCCCCTCCCGGAACCTTCTACAAACCCCCCTCCAGCAGCAGGGCGAAGCCGCCCTCCCTGTCAGGGGCCAAGACGTACGCTGCGGCTGCCAGGAGCGCCAGGACGGAGCCAGGGGCGGAGGAGTCTGTGGACGGCTGCTTGGACTGTGAGGCCCTGCCCAGTGAGCCCCTCGCCCTGCCCACCGCCTCCCTCCCCCCGCCCCAGTCCCAGTCTCCCAGCCACAGTCCCGAGAACCTCAGCCCTACCGAAGCCAAACCGGTTTACCAGCGACTCAGACCCCGGCGCCTGCAGGAGTTTGAACACCGGGAAGCGCATTTCGTATGACCCTCAAACAGACTCAATAGTTGCAAATATTTTTATACGTATATATCTATATATAAATTCAACTTTTGTGCCATATTGTATATTGGGGAAAAAAGAAGAAACAAAAAAACTTTTTCTATGCTATTTTGGGGGGGGGGGAACATTTTCAAGAGCTGTGAAAAATGACCACGGAAGTGTTATGCTCATTAATATATTCCTTGTTTCCTGTTTGTGGTGTCACAATTTGAGCTGGAAGGAACAGTGGTTGATCCCAAATTTATGCACTTGGTTGAAAAAAGTGTATTTATGAGGTATTTAACACATTAGTTACTGTTGGTTTTTTAAAGCAATAATAAGGAGACCCTATAATATTCTGAACCTACATCACCAATTATTGTCATATCTCTTGAAAATAAAGGACTTTTTTTGTAAATTGTATCACTGTTTTTCTCCTACTCAAAGCAAAAATTGTGAAATGTCCGGAAAACAAGTCTGAGTTTTCCTTTCAAACTGTGCAATCTCTTTTTATTTGGGAGATATTAAAGGTCAAATTTAAGCACTCGTGCAAGAAAAACTTGCAGAAAAATATCCTTATTCTCTTATTTGTACGGTGGCCAATTTGTATGCCAAAATTCTTTTATTTTGTTATTTTTTTTGTTAATTGTGTATGCAATGTCATTTTCAATAACCTTTGAGGCAACTACGAGGCTTAATTCAAAAAGCGACAGCAGTACTTCATGTGTATTTTACCCATCATATGGGTAACATGCTATTAGGTTGTGTGGGGACAGTGAGTTTGAGGAGTAGTGTGGGTTTCACCTCTGCATTGGCTGGGCGGTTTTGCTCATACAGCAAACCTTATGTTTAGATTACTCTACAGTAAGTGCATGTGGTCATTTATGTAAAACCTATATGTCTGTTTATACATGTAATCTCCAAGTTGCAAGTCTTTTGCCGAATTAAATATCTTCACTAAGGTTCTATTCGCAAAAGAGTCCCAAAGAAACACACAACCCTTTTGGTCATATCAAAAAATACAGTTCACGTCTCACAAAATGATGGTGAAACTATGTTTTATTCATTGTCATTTTACACAATACCACAATGTCCCCACCCCTCCCAGTGCCCTGCCCCAACACCCCACCCAAATGACAGTCCCCCCCTAACCAGCCCAACCCCCTGCCCGCCACCCACAAAATCAGTGAACAGATCTTTACGAATTCCTTCAGTGGAATTCAGATACAGTTCTGCTCATTTGCTAGTTTGAAAATATAAAAATATAATCAATATCCAATGAAAAAAATTTTACATCTTGGAGGGGGAAAAAAAGTTAATTTTATATTTATCATTTCATGTGATTATCTGATTGAAATTAATTTGAGATTTTACAGGAAAAAGTTAAAAAAGAAAAAGAAAAGACCAAAATAAATCACAATCCCACATAATTTTTGAAAGGTTGGTGCATGCAAACGACTCCTCACCCTTTGTTTGCTGTCTTCGAATCACTCAAGGTGCTTTCCCACTACAGGATACTGTACATAAACTACACTTTAGTCACTTAGTGATACAGTATATATATATGATGACAGATAGTTGATGTGGATGAGGCACATATGATGGATTGGCAATAAGTATAAAACGCTGTTTGACCTCATTTTCTTATAAACCTATTTATGCAAAAAACAACACTGCAATAATGTTGCCCTCGTCTGAATACACATTTTATTAAAAACAAACATTGTATGAATATTAATCTATAAATATTATTGTGCAGTTCCCATGGACCTTATATTTCTGTGCACGTCAATGCCTGCAAGGGTCCAGACTCAGATTAACTGCAGTATATTTTATTGTTGGATCTGAATGCTAAATTTTTTCCAGTACTGTACTTTCACAATATATTGAACTCTGAGGCAACTGAAATTGCCACAAAACCAAAAATGGTAGCACTAGATGTCACTCAAATTTAAGAGCAAAGCATACTGCAGCTAGATTTAACTTGAACCTGGGTATCTGTTCCTCTGTGTTTTGAGTAGAGCATGGATCTTTCTCCTCAACAGCTGAGAACGACAGTTAACACTTAACAGAGATGACTGACTGGGTAGGGGTAACTCCAATTCTAGAGGGCAACGGAATGTGCTCAGATTCATTCTGTCTCCTCATTAATGAATTGATTCATTCATTCTACTATTTGTCAAAGTTAATGTGTGTCACGTCACCTCATGGTCCAGGTGTAAAGTGGCAGATCATTTAATGCTCTGCCCTCTTGAAAACCAGGACCCCCAAAGACTTGAGCTGCCTATCCCAGCACTATTCTGTATAATCTATTAGATGTAGCCTTTCTTATTGACACAATGAATGCCCTATTTCCAGTTAGCGGACCTGTATGGCTTTGATGCTGTTCTCTATAAAGACGCCACAGTGCGTTTGTAGTGAATACAGATATCTGCTCTGAAGGATGGGTTTGTGTTCGTTTTTAATGAAGTTAGTCTGTGCAACAGGAACGACGCTAATGGCAGACTGTTACTTTTCGGGTAGTTTACCAGAATACAGGTAATGATGTATAATAATATATTTATGTACCATCGTCTGAATAATGACAAAAATAAAATGCTTTATTTGAAAAAAATATACAAGATATGAGTCACAGTTTGTGCCGACAATTAATTGCCTTTCGATGGTACTGAAAATTGTTTTCAGATTTTCTAGTTGTTTCCAATCATAAGTGTTTTATATGGGCACGTGCTTTATTGATCTCAAGTCCTGTATTTTTAATTGTGACAAACTTATCCGTGGCTTACAAAGCAACAAACGCGATCATAGAGAACCGAAGTAAAACAAAGTTTTAAAAATAATAATAAAAATTATAGTTTTGACTATCGAAACTATGTTATGTTAGGTTATGACTAATGTTATCTAGTTGGTTGTCAGTAGAAAGAATGGACAGTGATTGCCACTGGTCCAGTCTGAGATACACAGCCAGGTTAGGGCCAATTGATTTAATGATCAATCAAGTCACCAAGGTGGTGGAAAGTAACGAAGTAGAAATACTTTGTTACTGTAGCTTAAAATACTCTTTTCGGGGATTTGTAGTTTACGCAAGTATATTATTTGCATTCACTTTTATTCTTATTCCACTACATTTTTTAATTCCATTGACCTTACAGTGGGTCCTATAGAACATCACAACATTCAACTTCGCTAGCTAATAAAAGCATTTGTTTTCCCTTGGAAAAAATAGCGCTCCAATAATAAAAAAAGAAGCACAATCAAGCCCAAATCAGCCGGGCCCACAGCGCGCCAAAGCAGAGTTCGGTTCTGGGGCGTCGACAAGTTCAGCTGCTCCGTCCATAGCCAGATCTTCAGAATATGTTACAAATTCTTTGAAGAAAAGGAGATTGGTTTAAAAGTGTTTCCTTTGTCTGGTGCCTCTGCGTGGCATTTCAGCGTTCAAACCCTCCCCGACGAATTTGACCAAAGATGAGGTAAGGTTAAGTGGGTTTATCCCTGTTGTTCAAATCATGCTACTGGCCTTACTAGCTAGGTAGTTAGTTAGGCTTCAAACATCAGCGTGGTTGAGCTTAAAGTAAGAAGACGGTTGTAATAGAACCAAATTAGCTAGATGACCTTAGCTACCAGTCGGCATTAGCTAATGTATGTTCAGTGACAGTCATAGTTAGGCAACTGTGACACTCTTTCCCAAAGTTGATTGCATTCATTTCTGTTAGTTAGCATTCTTCCAAGCTGCTAGCTAAGGCGCTACAAACATCAGCTAGCTATCTGGTCTGCTTGTTCATTGGCCTCTAACATTAGCCAGGAAGGCTACTTAGCCCCAGGAGAGTGAGGCTCCAGCAATTTTGAATATCCGGTTCTGCTGAAGTTGAATAGGATGTTGTATAACTTTGAAGAGTAAAAGCAGTGCTTAAAAATGACATTATTAGGGCTCCAGACTAAACAATTATTATTATTACTATTATTATTATGTTCCATTCAGTGTAGTGACTTCTAAATTGGAAACTTTTTAGTCTCTGGACTTTTTTTGAAGCTTATTTGGCTAACTTAAATTTCTATCACAGTCAATAGTCATTAACATTTGAAGACACTGTAGTTAAAACTAACAAAAAAACTATATTGTTAAGTATATGCATCATGCTCACAATTTTCAATCAATTCAATAAATCAATTGTATATTTTAATCAATTCAATAAATCAATTGTATTTTGTATAAAGTTTGTGTGCTTCACACCAAGGGTCTGAGGGCAGTGGTTCCCAAACTCGGTCCTGGGGACCCACTGTGTATAACCATAACCGCAACCTGAATTGTAACCTGTGGTTAATTGTTCTTAATTTGACCCTTTTCATGTATAAATATGTGGACTGAAATTAAACTTTGTGTAAAATTATAAAAAGAGTTAAATGACAAAACAAATTACACATTTTGGGTACTTTTTCCACCACTGGTCACCACCATTCTCCTGTTATACATCTTGTTTGTCTGGTTCATACATGCATTTGCAAACAAACAAACGAACAAACAAAAAAAAAGACCCATGTTCAGCAACTATTTTTTCCACCTCTGTGTCTCCCGAAGTCACATGGCACACCAACCCAATTGCAACGGGACTCTGGCCAAAGTTGGTGGAGCTGCTTCAAAGAAAGAATGTAAACCACTGATCTATATAGAACACTATATTTGGGGTTGGGGCATTAAATAACTTTTTTTCAGACACTGTATCGGCACCATTTTGTCATCATTTTAGAACCATTAGTTGGAAATAACACAACATCAACTGCAATGATGCATGATTCATTATGACACTCTCCTTCGATTAGTTGAATCAGGTGTGCTGGTGGTGGAATTTAACAAATACATGTACTGGCTGGGGGTCCCCGAGGTGAGATTTGGGAACCACTGCAATATGGTACTTTTTTTTGCAATTGAGGGTACATGGCTTCACCACTAAAATTTATTGTGAAATGTGGTTTTTTTTTTTTTTGTTGAGAATTCGGACACCACTACAAAATGTCTGACACCTGAAATAGTGGACTAATTTTGGACAAGTCTTATTTATATAGTTTACTGTGTCATTGTTAGTTCTCAAAATATAGGCATCTCAAAAATAAATGAAAAGTAGCAGTTCTTGGTTTCATTGCCATGCAGAAATTGCATTATGGGGACACATTTTATGCTATAGTGATATACTGTCCACATACATATTTAAACACCCACTTTCCGAGCAGTGATTTGAATATTACTTTAAAACAATTTTTTTTAAAAGTAATTACTCAGCTGGGCCTGGTTGTGACAACTTGTTAATTGTGCTGTATTGTATGTAACTGCTGCGATGGATTGGCGACCTGTCCAGGGTGTATTCCTGCCTCTCGCAAAATGCTGGGATAGGCTCCAGCTTGACCAGGAATTTAGATAATGGATGGATGGATGGATGTATGTAACTGCATCAACTGTATGACCGTAAACAAAATGTACATTGTTTATATATATATTCATTTATCAGATGCTCTTGCATCTGTGGTTTACAAGGCTGATGTGGCAAGATATTGTACAGTAAATGCATATCACGTGAGAAACAAGAGCATGGATGCATAACAGCCACTAACACAATAAATGGGCATAAACAGTGCTAAGGTGTACAACAGTAAGCATAATATCATAGTGCCTGGCGTTTATCTTTCAGAGTAATTAAGCATGTGTGTGAGCACAGACTAAAGCACTTACGTATCGATGCGAAATGTATTGGGAACCTGTTGCCAGTTTGCATTCACATCACAGCAGCTTTAAGCGATTATATTCAGCCATGACAAAACCTATCACCGCGTTCCAGTCCTAATGAATGATGTCATGTTTACGCCTGGCCTGAGCCGCTCAGAGATGATTCAGCTCCAACAGCTGAATTATGAAAATAAAACAACGCTTTTATACGTGTGTAAGGCTTTAAAGTTGGAACACCTGCACCAATACTTTCCCCCCTCAGTTTTGAAAACACAGAAGCATTCTTTCCCAGGCAAGTTCCAGGTCTTCCACAAAATGGATGAATGTTTGCCTGAGCTGGTCAAAGAAGAAAGGAGATTAAAGCAATCTGATTAAGAGCGCAACCTGGGATTGAGAGAAGAGGCTGTGTTGGCAACGACATGTAGCTATTTGCTGAACATCTTTAATTATTCTTAATTTCCCCAGATGGCGTTCAAATCTTGTGTTTCAGCTCGGAGGTAAGCAAGTTCACTATTCTTGGTTTTGTCCCTTTGCTTGTCCTGTGTGTCTAGGTCCACTAAATGCGTTCAGTTGCTTGAATGAGTTTGGGATCCGTTGCTGGCACAATGTTCAACAGGCCCTTCTGGCTAACGCAGCATTTTCACAATGTTGCTTTATTACTGTAGCATGACATTAACTAAAACAATAGTTGTTAACCATTTCTTTGGGTTTGTTATGAGGGCTGCACCATTAATCATGCAGGTTTTATGTATTACATTCTTTATAGCCTACACATTTACCAGTTTTAGAATAATGGCAGTCTGTTGTGCTGTAAATTGAAACTTCAAATTGTCTGATATGAAAATAACTGTTTAGCATAGTTTAAAATGAACTGTTTAATCCAGCATTCACCCCTGTGGTGCAATCTTACATTGTTTGTTTTTTAATAATTTAATTAAGCTGTTTTAAGCTGTAAGCTGTCTCATTGCATTGCAAACCCGTTTTTGGTTTGTTTGTGTTGTATATGTGTAGGAGTCTGTTTGTGCCTTTTCATGCGCGTTGTTTGGTCCAGAAGTTCCATTACTACTGTACATTTCCCCAACAGTATCTAATCAGTCGGCAGCCAGTGTTTGCATTCTCAAGGTCTCAGTCAATATCCCCTGGCAATAGGTGTTTTTGCATCCATATCCAAATGTGGCTACTCTATGGCGGGAACCAATTGGCCCTCTGTCAACTACAAGCATTGGCATTGAGGTTGATATACTTAGCATAGAATAAACCATACTTAAGTGCCAACTTGGAGGATTTCATTTGGCCATTGCTGGATGTTGGAGCATTTTTGTTGGCCCGTTGGGTTGCTGAGGACATTGGCACACTGATAAAAATGACATAAGGTGAACACTGGGTCGTGTTTATGTGAGTTTCACTCGTCATCTACATCTGCCGCCCCCAACCCCCCTTCTGATATAATAGAATTCTGTTTGTCTGATATCCATAAATTTAGTCTGATATCTGCTGTGTTGCTTCCTGCTTTCCCAGTGAAGTATGAATACACCAAATGCATATCTAGAAAAATGTAAATAAAATAAAAACATTGATGGCTGGCTTACAGCAGGAACAGTGGAATTATTTGCCTGCTAACGAGCTACCCTTCCACAGGGAATGAAAAGTGGAGCAGACATTTATTTTATTGTACAAACAGACTTTAATTGAACCCACTTTCCCAAGATTTCCTTATTCTTTTACCAAATGTATCATTTGGCTTACCTTGTAAACAAAATAAGCAAGAATATTTGAACTTGGTATCAAAACAGAACGGGCAATTTTTTCATAAGGATGGCTATATGCAGCACTACAGAAAAAGGTTTGTTCACTTCTGCTGTGTCCATGCTTTTTGTGAAGGGCTACTTTTCTGTCATGAGTAAAGGCACCAGAATCAAACCACTGGAGCATGTCCCAGACACACCCATTCTTAAACACCTTCCCCTCTGTCAGCAAGTATGTACTTAATGCCACACAGGTTAAAGTTCACATGCAGCAGGGATTCCCTCGCTTCACTTTGTTTGCTCATATTGGAAGCAGACTGATGGATGCTTTCAACGTCCAACCAAGCACTTTCCCTGAGAGAAACTTTGTTTTTTTCCCCACCCATCAATCTGTACTGACAGATCTTATCATTTTGCACGGTTCCAGGTTCATGACCTGCTGGTGACCCCTTCCGGGGGTTTGAGAAGAGGAGTCATGAGCACCGGCAGACAGGTCCGACTGCTGCTGTGGAAAAACTGGACCCTTCGCAAGAGACAGAAGGTAGGACCGGCCGCCTCATCATCCACTGCAGAGAACAGAAATAGCCTCCCCTTTAATTAGGCCATTAGGCCCACTCTTGCAAGACAAGGGTGACCTTCCCTTTAAAAGGGCAAGTGTTTTACAGGGCTTTGTTTCTGGATGGTCAGAGGTCACAAGGGGCCGTAACTTTAAAGCGGCTCCCTCAATGAAGACGTAAAAGTACACACGGAGATGTTTACACACAATGGCTCTCGCACGAGGCCAAACAAGTGTGGACGGGAAGAAGCTAAGCACTGGGGACCCACGGTCCCTTTCCATTGTGAAAGATCAGTCACCCATCGTTACAGTTCAGAAGCGTTTTCTGCAGAGTCCTTTTGAAGTTGGGCTGGTGACCCACCCACCCGCACGCACGCGCACACGCACACGTACACACACACACAGACATCCAATTTGAAAAGAGCTGGGGCGGGAAGGGGGGTAAGCTGCCCTTCTCTTCATTAAAAGTGCAATTGCATGCCCTTGTCAGTCGTATTTTGAGGGTTGAGAATACTTCCCAAAGCCCATTGTTATTTATTGTTCGTGTTTCTTATTTAAATGAGGTGGTTCTCTCATTAGAGGGCAACAAAAAGATGGGTGAAAGACCATATACTTTAAAGGCTAATATCCACCAGTGTTTCACATCCATTTTTTTAGTTGCCCCCTTTTCTTGCATGTCATGGCAGTTTACTGGGTGCCTATTGTAATTTTTTGAAACGCCGTTTTAAATGCAGTACCAGAAACAGTAGCAGAAAGGTTGAATGGAAGCTCTCCATTCAAGCTCGAGCTTAAAGGACTGCCTGGGTCTGAATCGTACAGGTCAGTGACCTCGCAGCCAGCATTTAACAGGAACATATCTAATTGGAGCGGGAAACGAATTTGAAGCTTTGTGGAAAGTGGGTATGCATTTGACGTGGACCCTCCGGGGGAGTGCTCAGTTGGACACACCAAACGCTCCCAGGCAGTGGACAGATTTTTTCCATTTTTCATTTTTGTTTCTGTTTTTTACCAGTTTTTCTCACAATTTAGTAGCCACTAGCAGATAAATAGAGTAGCAAACCTCTATTTATTTTGATTTGCCCTCCCCTCACGAGCCCGCTGCCCATCCTCCGGCTCAAGATATTATCCCCAAGGCCGGCAATGATCCACCTCCTCCGAGACGGAACTTCGCCCACCTGCTCTTTAGGAACGCCCCTACTGCTCCTCGGCAAGCTTGTGCCGACTTTCCTTCCCCCCACCCCCTGGGGCGGACAACCAAATGCCGCCCCTGATTGGGGTTCCCAGCCAGAGTCTGACTGATGCAATCGGACTATAAGGCTGATTTTAATACACACGAGGCATGCATGTTTCTTTTCAAAAGTGTTTACTAACTAAAAAGCAGGGGCTGTTGGGCTCGTCCTGCTGAAACTGTGGTTTTCAGTGTAGCCGTGCCCCCCTTGGTCTGGTTTTGAATCGTGACCATGTCAGTGCCACCTGTGGCTGGCAGGCCCATGTGGCAGGGCTATAATCGACCGCAGCGTCGATGGGGAGGGATTCTGCCTGACCAGGGGAGGGATGTCCTTCCACTACAAATTGTAACTTTAAAAAACAAACAACGAAAGCATTTAGAACGTGTTTGCACATTTGTTCACTATTGTTTCCCTTTAAGCCTACAAGCTCTCCTGTGATTCGCCGTGTCAGTCGATGGACATGAGTTGTTTATTCTTGTTCCTCGACAGATTCGGCTCGTTGTTGAAATTCTGTGGCCAGTAGTGCTGTTCATTGGGCTGGTGTGGTTAAGGAAGGCCAATCCGCTCTACCGCCAACATGAATGTAAGCTTTTATGCGTTTCTCTTTCTACATTTTTATCAAATGTTCGCCTTTTTAGACTCACTTTGGTCATTAAAGATCCTGTGGCACTCTTCGAAAGAGTAGGGCTGTTAACCCTGGTGCCCTGGACAAATTCCCACAAAACTGTCTCTCTACGTCTGGCCATGTTTACACCCCCTACACCTGATTGGCTACACAATCCCTTGCACGATCCACCCACATTTATTCCACAGGTTGTCACCCCAAATGAAAAAAAGACTTCTCAGTTGACCTATCTGGTTAAATAAAGGTAGAAATCAAAATAAATGAAGGAAGATTTGTCTGTTTGTCCCTGCTGCCACAGGTCACTTTCCCAACAAAGCCATGCCCTCCACGGGGATCCTCCCCTGGATCCAGGGCATCTTCTGCAACGCCAACAACCCCTGCTTCCGATACCCCACCCGCGGGGAGTCTCCCGGGGTCGTCTCCAACTACAACAACTCCATGTAAGATCCCCAATTCCCACACTGTGTCACTGTGTCTCCACATGCTGCCATTTTCCAGAATAGTTTTTGAGCCATCCTACGTCTCCTGGAGGAGGGAGGTTACTGCAGTGCCGTGTCTTACCGTGGAGGTTTGTGATGAAGTACGCTGCGAGGTGTACAGTGTGCGGATACCGAGAGTGTTTGCTGGCAGACGTTTACCGTATTTGTAGGATCATTTAAAGCACTAAATTGTATGACCATTAATACAAAGAATGTTCAATGTGTTGATGAATTGGTGATCACCCTTGTGTGTGTGTGTGTGTGTGTGTGTGTGTGTGTGTGTGTGTGTGTGTTTGGTCTGTACATGTGTGTGTATGAATGTGTACGTGTTTGTGTTTGTGTGTGTGTGTGTGTGTGTGTGTGAGAGTGTGTGAGAGTGTGAGTGTGAGTGTGTGTGTCCATAGACCCATGTCTCTCTCTCTCTCCCCGTCCCCAGACTGGCCCGGTTCTATCTGGACTCCCAGGAGCTGCTCTTTAATGACCCGGAGTTCCAGCAGCTGGGTCAGATTTGGCGGGAGCTGAGTGTGATGAGCAACTTCATGGACACCATCCGCAACAACCCCTCCCAGATCTCAGGTGGGCGGCTCCCGCCAAATACGCTAATCCATGCAAGCATTAAACTTCACCTTTTATAATATATAAGTGTATTGCACTCTTCTAGAAAAGCATATTGTGTATGGTCTCAAATGGCCCTCTAATGGGCCAGCTTGCTCCAGTGAGTCAGCACTCTAGGATTAAAATTGCCCCTGAGAGGACAGCACTCTTCTGTAACTGAAACCTGCCAGGAGACTGCCGCCTTTCTCCAGTGGGGCTTCTTGCCTCGTTACTGGTGCGTTTGAGTCGAAAGCGAGGACAATGCGAGCGGCTTCCCCCCAGGCCTGGAGACAAAGGGCAGGTGAAAAGGTCACTTCCTTATTTTTGATTAAATCCTCTTTGTTTGGTGAGTGTTGACCACGGCCCCGCCCCCAGGTCTTCCAAACACAGAACAGGGAGCTCTGAGATCAGGGCAGGACCTGGAACACAGTGTTTGGACTAAGAGTTCTTCATTTATCATATCCATGTCATGTGTAAAACGTAACAGACGCCTAGGCTTGTTCTATATCAAAATAAAACCAAAGGGTAAGGGATTTTGTTGGATGCACCCGTGGATTTGGAGTCGGCATTTACTCGGTGCGTGCCAGCTGAACACTGGTTAATTTTTGAGAACACAACTGACTTCTGTACAGAAAACCTCAAATTAACATAGTATATCCCCAATTAGTTGTACATAGTAAATGATAATCGTGAGGCAAACCCTCTTGTAAGTTGTTAGAGTTGTTAGTTGTCAGTCCTAGGTGTCCTTTAGTCCTCCTATAACTGTCTTTATATCCAGCTACTTGACAGTCTGAATATTTATTCAAATGTACACGGCACTAATGTTCCTAACCTTTTAATGTCGCAAGTCCTGCGACTTGTCTAACTTCTTTATTTTATTTGTTCATGTTTTACGTTGAAGGGGGGCTTTCTGAAGGGTCCACAAAGTTGCTATCCAAGCTTTTTTCCTCAAGCAAAAGGCGCGGTGATCGGTCATTGCTAGATAGTAACCCTATTTTTTCCCAGATCTCGCGCATGTGCATTTGCTGCTAAACTGGTACGTTTCAAAGACGAGCTGGTAACTCTAACCCTAACCCTAAGTGTAAGACAGCTGGAACGAGGGTTGGACCCTTTCCGTCGTTACTATGGGGACTCAGTCAAACCTCACGGGAGCTGAACAAACTAGGGAAAAATAGGGTTACTATCTAGCCGCGATTGATCAGTCTGCCCACCAGTCACTTCCTGTCGCGTTTCCCCGCACATCCCTCCGTCCCATTATTCAGCTCTTACTCTTATCCCCATCCAGGACGAGGGCTGAGAATCGAGGACATTCTGAAGGATGACGAGACCCTGACGTCGTTCCTGCTGCGGGACGCCCGGCTCTCGCACTCTGTGCTCTACCAGCTGGTGAACGCCCGGGTGCGGCCTGAGCAGGTAGGACTTGCCCCTCCGCATCACGGGAGTGCGTCTCCGATCAGCGTAGTGTGGGGGTTTCTAACGAACAAGAACATGGTTAATAACATTCGCCATTCATACAGAAAACCACAGAGAAGTTAAACAGGAAACACAAGGGATTAGTTGCCCCCCTCCCCCAACCCCCTAAACTCATTTGAAACGTTGGCTTGTATTCAATGTAACCACAACGAGCTCTGTGCTTGGAATATGTGGAACACATTTGAGCAAGTGTTAGATATGAGTCACATTTTTTTGTCAGTTGTGTGTAATCCTTATGGAATGATTTCAGCGATGGCTTCGTTTTAGAGGAATAGCTCTTTGTTTCTGTTGGAAGAAGGCACTGGATATGAACTGCACTGTGGTGTAAAGCACTTTGATCCACAGTCAACATTTTTTCTCTCTCTCTATCTGGGAAAACTATGCGATGTGCGGGAAACGAAAGTACACAGGACCCGAAAGCTGCAAAAACAAAGAGACTGCCCCCTAAAAAAGAGGAAATGCTGGGATGAGGTCAGCAGCAATGGGGAATGGTTTCTCACACCAGCTTTTCACATGTAAAACGACAAACCGTTTTCACGCGCCCGCGCGGACCTTCGCCCGAGCCGGGCTGAGTCCCTCACAGGAATCTGCTGGCTGGATAATTCCACAGCGGCTAATCAGCCCAGATCTTCCTGTGATTCACCGCTCCAGCCCCATCTCTGTCTGCTCGCTGTCAGGATGACAAACGCTCACTGGCCCCCGAGGGTCTGGGGAGGGGGTTGTGCAGTACAGGTCTGGAATGCTAACAGTGACTGTGCAGCTCACCCCCTCCCCTCCCAAACCTATACCACAAAACAGCTCAGAGTAGGAGGCCTTGGAATGTGGGAGTGGTATCACCCGCTTCCAGGGATTTCCTGGCTCGCTGCTTTTGTATTTCACACTTTTAATCATTTATGTTTCTGTTTTTTTTGGGTTGGGTTTGAATGTGAGTCAGGCTCCTCAGGGGGCTGGGTTTCAATCATCATTTTTTGGGGTAAAGGGGGGCGAGGCTTGACTGGAAGTGGCAATCGCTTTTTAGACCACAGCCATGTCTGATGTGTGCACCTGGAGTACGTCAGGACCCACAGTGGGAAAGCGCAGGCAGTGTAGTACAGCGGTTAAGGAGCTGGGCTTGTAACTCAGAGCTTCAGATGCCCAATGGGGGCTTTTTTACCCTTTTTTTACCCTTAACCAAGGTACTTGACCCAGTTGGTACAGTAATGGAAAAATATATATATCCAGCTGTATAAATGGACATGATGTTTTTAAAAAAAGTAGTAAGCTGTGTATGTTGCTCTGGATAAGGGCTTCTGCTAAACAAATGAAATGAGGTAATGGTATTAGCAGGTGAATGCTTTGAGCGAGTTTCCTGTCCTCACGATCTGCAGCTTCCATCAAAGGCAGGTCGTGACCCCGGGATGTAGTTCTGTCGGTGACCAGGAAGCTCTGGGCCTCAGGTGCCAAGGGCGCTAAAGCTAAAAAGTCACGGAGCACAAACTGACCACAAGCCCTCTGCACATAGAGTCTGTGACCGTGCCTGAGGTTGTGTTTTGTCTAGGTTTTATTTGTTGTTCTTTCAGGGGAGTGTGGGTTTGTTCTCTAAATATAGTAAATCCTCTGGTAAATCTGTCCTCGTCATGCTTTGTCCTGCAAATCTAAGTGTGTAACGTACACAAGTGCTATGCCCTTCTTCCTTAAATAGCGCTGTGAACGCTGAAATGAATGTGGAAAACAAACACTTGCATAAATATGTAACAGTTCACATCATTTGGTGTCATGGCTAGATTGAATGGAGCGTAAAACCCAGGACATTTATGAGTCTTCACCCTTAAAAGTGGAATCTACTTAGTGTGTACATGCTGCATTCAACCTTATATACATACATGTAGATGGACAGAAATAGATATAGACAGACAGATGGATCGGTGTAGATCAATATTTCTATGTTATAAAATGATATATATATGATAAATGATTATAAAATAGATTGCTATTTTGCTGTATTGAGTGGATGTACTTTTTCTAATCTGTTTGTACATGTATTTCGTTTTGTTTGTTTTTATTTTTTTATACATAATTTGTATTTTTTCTTGTAGTTTATTGGGGACCCGGTGTTGGAAATTAGCCTTTGGCTATAAACACCGCAATGCATTTAATGCTTGTTTTTTAACATTGTAACAATGCTTTTGCTATGTCCCTGACAAATAAACAAACATATATATATATATATACTGTATATATATACGTATGTAATGTATAGATGCAGATATACAGAAGAAGGTGTGATAGATGAGTATGTGTTGTTGTGTGTGATCTGTTGGCTGTGAGTGAAACCCTGAGGGCTGCTTTGTCTCGCCAGTTTGCGTATGGAGTGCCAGACCTGTTGCTGAAGGACATAGCCTGCAGTCACGCCCTGCTGTCGCGCTTCATCATCTTCCCCAGCTCGCGCGGCTTGTACAGCGTCCGCAACGCCATGTGTGCCCTCTCCCAGCAGATGTTGCAGAAGATCGAGGACAAGCTCTACGCCAACGTGGACTTCTTCAAGCTCCTTCGCGCGGTCAGTCCGTCCAGCCGACCCTCCCAAACCCACCCCCCTCCTGCCACAGACCCCAGGCCCCCACAGGCATATGGGACCAAAACCTGTCACAATAATAAAAAGAATACATTTTACTTGTTATGCGCCTTTCAAGAAACCCAAGGTCGCAAACTGTTGGCACGTGTAATCACATGACCGATGTTTGTTATTGTTAATGAAAGCACAATAATGATGCGATATGCTTCATAAACAGTGAATGTGAAGCCTCCACACTGACATGCTCCTGTCAGAAAATGCCCTTTGGTACACTGGCGCCCCCATGGAACTCGTGGCTCCGTTACCAGCAGGTGAAGCGAATATCCAGACCGCCATCGTCCCACCCAGTGCTCCACCCACCGCACAGAGCCAAACCACAGACAGAGGGGAACCGCAGGCTCAAACGAAACATGCGGCTGTTCACCTGTGTGAAATCTGTAGAACCAGTGAGCCGGACAGTGGTTAAAATAGAGGGGTGCCGGACCCAAACCTGCCGTCCCATTGTCAGGCTTCACCGATGACCCCATTCTGAGGCGGGGTGGGGGGCTTGGTGACCGGCTCTGAGGGTTAGCTAGCCGAAGAAGTTTACCTGCCCCATTTTCCTAATGAGATTACTGAGTACATGCCTCCAGGCTTAAGACATAATAATAGCTACTGGTGTGTCACTCTGAGTGCAAACTCAGAGCAACTGCGTTCATCAGGCCTCAGGGCCCATACCTTTTCTGTTTCTGCTTGAGCGGTTCAGCTGGAGGGAGACCGGTAGCTCAACACAGGCAGCTTTGACGTGTCGTCGACATTACTCACGTTGAACACGCCGTAGTTCTTTTGTGGGGGGTGATACTGTATTTTCTTATTTGTCGCATACATATTGACGGTTGTGTACAGTTCAGCTACATTCATTAAAAAGAATATGTTTTGAAGCATAAACGGGAAAAAAACGTCACAATATAAATATACACAGTCCATTAAGCACTCTTTGGAATTTAAGCACTCTTGGAATTTTGACATGGGGCCTGTTTTACTTGAGCACAGCTGAACCATTTCCACGTGAAGAAACCCTGTGCCCCCGACAAGGAAAATATATTTTTACATTTTCACCTTGAGCCATGAAGTGCCCTTGCCGATCCCACAATGGAGCGCCTCTTCCCGCTCTTTAGACACGAGCCTAATCTATAGAGACGCTGAGGAATGTCATAGGAAGGATGTCTTATTCTGGAGTTCACGTTAGCACATAGCGTTTCCTGAATCCTTGCCCATTGTGTTTCGAGGCAGTCGGAAGAGTCGGAGTTGAAGCGATATGTTTACTGGAAGTGATAAATGCATTGTGCGGAATGATGTAAAACTTGACGACAAAAGAACGTATAGAAAAAGTTTCCTATAGCGGTCTCCTACGTTTGTAATCTGATTAACTACGGGTTTCTGAATGTGACTGGCATTTCCCCATTGAGCCTTGTATTAAGCTTTGAAGGGAAGCACCAATCATGGTTGGGGGGGTGTTGACTGCATATGATATTCATTTGTATGCAGTCAACATTGAATAGGGAGTGTATGTAAGTATTACTGCACTGACCTCATGCGCTAACTATGATTGTTCCTACCATGTATTAATGCACATCTTGTAAATCGCTCTGGATAATAGCGTCTACTAAGTGCCTAAAATGTAAATGTAAAATGTAAATGACTGCTATTGACTGGGCGCTATTGTGACATGCATTTAATATTTTGTGTGAATATGGTAATATACAGTTTCTTACACAGAAAAAATGTGGATAGTGGTTATCACACCTCATTGGGTGTGTATGTAAACTTCTGAAACTCCTCATGTCAAAAATGAGGATTACAAACCTTAGGGCATTTTGCCCGTCTAACAGTCATTTGTTGTGGCCCCGTCTCACGTCAGTCACACTCTTTCTTTCCCAGCTGCCCCAGGTGCTCGACAACCATTCACCCGGCATCGATTTGCATTTCTGGGGCCGCGTGCTCTCGGCTGTGTCCGAAAAACTACAAGAGGTAAGCGCCCCTCAGCCCTCTCCCTGAGTTCACAACCCTTATTTTTAGCATCCAGGAAACTGTGACTTCCTCTTTCTCTTTTGTGTAAACACAAACTGGGAATAGGGTTCAGGGGATGTCTGTTTAGGGGGAAACAAAGCCGGCTCTTTGTGGTTTTCACTCCAGAGATCCACAGAATAACCCCACCCCCAAGCCCGCCTCATTGGCCGGCCGTAGTCGCAGGTGAGGGAACTCCACAGGTGATCTCTGGGAAGGTCCAGACCTAAATGTCAAAGGGCATGTCTAGGGAAGGGGGCTCTTCCGTTGCCATGGTGGCTGGTCATTGTTGGGAAATTCTGTGGAGGTGACATCCTGTGGGTGGGGTGCGCAATTCTCTCCACGTCACCCGGGCGACATAAAAACCTCAGCACCCACCCACTGTTTTTGGTGACCGGCAGGGAGACTGTCGAGGACTCTGTCATTTCCCAAAAATCCAGCCGTGCTATTTTCAGATCAGCTCTGTCGGGCTTCGGTTGCGGATATCACCGGCTGTCCCCGCAGAAGGTATTCGAGTATTTTTCCTTGCTGTGTGCAAAACGACAACCTCCCTAATAGATAAACATCACATCGGCCAGAACTCTGCCCAGAAGCCATGTCTTCACTCTGAAGTTGTCTGCTGCCATGCGCTGTGGTGTGTAGATGCGTGTGGTGCAGTCATTAAACCTTGTCACTCAGAGACTGTGCAAATGCCAGGGGAGAGTTCAGTGGGCAAAATGTTAGGCAACTTGCCAGTCCAGTGCCAGTAAGAAAATACTCCTGACTACAAAAACCCCTACTACTCCTTATACTCCCAACTACCTCTGACTACAACTCCCTTCAGCATCGTTGCAAAACATTGTTTGTTGAACATCCCCCAGGCTTGCTGGTGTCTGTACACATGACGCACATGCAAATACCTGCTTCATTCAGAATCCTGAGGTGCTGATGGGCACTTTTAGACAGGCAAATTTGAGGCAGACCCTCTGGCTTGTCTGTACGGGAGGTGGCCCTAATAAAGAAGGGGAAACACCCTGGTAAGGAGAAGGACCGTGGAGCCTTTGAAGTACTTTTTCTTTGACAGGATCAGTGTAGGCCAAGTGTCTTCAATTATTTTTTAGTGGTTTCTACCTTGTAATTTCCTTTTTACCTCCCCTGAAATGAAGCAATAAAAGCCCTAAAAGAGAACCAACGGCAATTATCACTTTTAGTCAGTCATTTACCTCCCATTCATCATTTGCAGTATAGCTGATTTACAGTCAACAGCTTGTTTAAATTAATTATACGTTATATGGAGAAAAAAACAAGGCTTTTGGGAAGAGGTTGTGTATATTTTCTAATGAGTCTGACGGAAAGTTAACAAAGGAATCAATAGTTCTTGCATATAATCTATAAATGCTTTCTGCATCCAACCAAAAAATCCCCCTGAGATTCACACATTCACACACACACACACACACACACACACACACACACACACACACACACACACACACACACACATAGTATATATGTATATATAGCGATAGTTGTTCTATTAAAAATCAATATGCCTTTGTTTTAGCCTCTTTTAGCCTCTCTAAAAATATGTTTCCCCTCTATATTCATTAAGCTTGGTTTGATATGTGCCCATGTTTTTGCCGTTTAGAGTACAGTATCTGTAAGTCATTGTTACAGCTGTGTCTGTTTTATTCAGGCAGCGCAGCTGGGAATGCATTTTTCTCAGTTATTGTGAAAAGGAGGTAACTGGGCCAAGACATGGAAATGGTTGTGTTCATTTAAGGGAGGGTTTGGCTGACGACACAGCTCAGTCAGGATATTCATGTGATTGCACTTTGGGCATTGGGGTTTTATTTGAGCCAGACAGACGATTGCCCCCTGCAGGTGAGCTAAAATAACCTTCAGGGTCAGCTTGGTTTTCGTTGGTCTGGCATCCTGCCCCAACTTGGCCTGACCCTTTGGCTTCTACATTCTGCATATAAGGACATTTGTTGTGATGTAGTGTCTCTAAATCCCCCCACCTTTCACCCCAACAGCTGGCGGAGAGGAGCAGCTCCAAAGACCTGCTGCAGGTGCTGTACCCACTCTTCCAGACGGGGGCGCCGTCCTCCTTCAGCCAGCTGATGAGCACGGTGTCAGACCTCTTCTGCGGGTACCCCGAGGGGAGCAGCTCCCGGGTCTTCTCCTTCAACTGGTACGAGGACAACAACTACAAGGCCTTCCTGGGCATCAACCGGACCAAGAGCGCATGCAGCTACGCCTACGACCACTCCGCCAGTGAGTGTGCAAGGGAAACCTGTTCTGAGTACCAGGAGGATAAGGCTAACGTCATGCTATTGGCCACGAGTCCATCTGAACGCAATACAATTTGGGTTTTTAACACTTTGTATTGATTTTAAAGGAAGGGCATTTGTTTTTTATTTTTTTTAAAGCTAGTTAAAAAAAATTAAAACTAGCTGGCTATTCAAAAGGTTTCCTTTATTCAGAATTATCTCTCTCTCTCTCTCTCCCCCTCCTTCTCCACCAGCTCCCTTCTGTAATGCGCTGATGCGGAACTTGGAGTCCAACCCGGTGACCAAGATTGTGTGGAATTCGGTGAAGCCCCTGCTGATGGGGAAGGTCCTGTACGCGCCCGACTCCCCCGCCGTGAGACAGATACTAAAAAGCGTAAGAACACTCCGCTGGAATTGCACTCAGTTTCACATCCACAGCGTTCTGTGACTCATCTCGTAGAGCTGGATTCCTAGAGTGAGGACAGTAAAGTACCTCCCCGAGGGTATGATGGACGGTTCTCACGCATATTGGCGTCAGTGTAGTATAATGGTCAGGGAGCTGGGCTTGTAACCCAAAGGTTGCAAGTTCGATTCGCAGGTGGGACACTGCCGTTGTACCCTTGAGCTAAGGGTACTTAACCTGAATTGCTTCAGTAAATATCCAGCTGTATAAATGGATTGTTTGTAAAGAAATGTAAATTGTGTAAATCACTCTGGATAAGTGTGTCTGTGAAATGTAAATGTTACATTGCACTGTAAATTGGTTCACAGTTGCTCTGGATTTGATACCATACCACCCTCAAATCCAGAGTCCATGTCTCTAACTACTGCATGACTCACCCACTGTCACACTGTCCCATTAAGAGCCTACCCATCTCCAACATTTCTTTTAGGTTGTGAAAACGTTTTCCTGCGGTAAAGAGTTATCTGGACCTGTCTCCAACGTAGCTGGGTAGTTTGGGGTTTAAACAGCTGAAATTAATCTGTGGGCTTTTCAGACGTAATAGAGTCTTATGTCTGACATTGATTTAAGTGTATTACCTTGAAACCTTTCTCCAGTCTTAGTTTTAGTGCAGTTTTTAAAGTCCTGCCTTATATACATGGATATACAAGGATGTAAGACTGACTCCTTAAATGAAAGAAAAATAGCCTCTCCTTTCTTAGCTCAAAGAGCCTTTTGGTCTTCACCTCCCACACTTTCATTCTGAATTGTACAAACAGAAGGATTTGGGAACAAAAACAAGCTGTTTTCCAGCATCATCCTGCTCTTGAATGAGTTGGGATTCTTCACTTTTGCACTTGTAATAGATTTGGTGAACTTTCTTACGGGTAATCCTGTAAGGTATACCTCATTGTGCCACATTTTCCTCTTTTGCTGGACACCAAAGGTCCCAAAGCAAAATCCATATCGGGCAGCATTTTCACTTTCATACCGGTATAGCGCCCCTCCTAGAGGCCTCCCTATTTGCCTCATAATGCACATAGCTGTCATTTGATGTATTGTCCATGTATACAGTAGAGCTGGGTGCATAATGAGGCACCTCAGGTGAAGTGCCTTGCTCAAGGGAGTGACAGGAGTACAGCTGCTGCTCTGTCACTCTTCAAATCATCTGAGCAATTGAGTTACAGGCTCATGAAGAGAAACCGCCCTTTGCTTTCAGGCGGCAGCTGAAATGCTGCAGGGATGGGTGTGCTCCGCACGCATTTTACCCACAATTCTCCCTGCTGCACAGTTGGCTCAGTTGACATGACATCATGCCATCCCCAGTGGCAGCTGGCCAGTGGCTCCTTAACGAAGCTGTGGTGCCGATTTGCGAAACCCCCGTTGTTGCCTTTGGCGATCCGATAAGTGCTTGCCCGCTGGATAGGTGGCCAGATGTAGAGAGACAGTTTCTTTACCAGTTCACTGGGATTAACACTCCCGCTATTTTGAAAAGCGGCATAAGATCATTTAATTAGCACCGTGAGTTGGGACCTTGGTTTAACGTGTCATTTGAAGAACGTTAAAGGACATTTGACTGACGTTAAATAAAGGCACATCGCTGTACCGGGGCATTGGACTTGACATGTGAGGCTGTGCTCGTGCTTCTCTCTGGGCAGGCCAACACAACGTTTGAGGAGCTTTTGAGGCTGAGGAACATGGGGAAGGCCTGGGAGGAGGTGGGACCTCAGATCTGGAACTTCTTCCAGAGCGGAGTTCAGATGAACATGATCCGGGTAAGACCCGCCTCCCTGCCATAGGGGTCAAAGGCGATTGGACAGTGCTCTCAAAGATGTTTCCATTGCCTGCGTAATGTCAAAGTTGTTCGATTTACGTGTGTGATCTATTTAACCTGTATTTGAAACAGATATGCAAACTGAGTTCCCTTGTACAATAACAACCTGGCCGAGAGATGTTTCTCACTCCCTCACCTCTTTACCACTTTCGATCTGTTTTCTTGCATTTGAAACCATTCTAAAAAGATTGTTTTCCTGCTGCATTTTGGAAACACTTGTATTTATATATAAAATTAGCTCCTGTATGCACAGAGTCTACATAACATAATTTGTCCATAGCTGTTGTTTTCATAAGTGTTTCATAAGAGTCATCAGAATGATTATAGAAGCTACGTCTTTTCAAAGTAAACTCCAGAGGCCTGTTGATTATTGAATTCCTCTCCGTGACGCAATGTATTATTTTTATTTTAAAACAAACTTGAATAACTTCTCTCCTCACAGGAAACTATCAGAAACCCCACGGTGTTGAATTTAATCAACCAGAATCTGGTGGACACTGGATTTACAGCCAAGGACATCCTGAACTTTCTGTCCAATGGACCAGAGGAGAACCGTGAAGAGGACATGCCCAACTTCGACTGGAGAAACGTCTTCAACCTGACTGACCAGGCCATCCGCACGTTCAACCAGTACGGGGAGGTGAGCGCTTCTGTCGGGGAGCATCACTGCAAACAGTCCTGTTTCGAAGTGGTATTTACTCTAAAAACCTTTTTATGTCATCTTTGATTTGTCATTCTTTTTTTTTCAAACTAAAATGAAAGGCTCATTAAAGCTTTTCAGGTTATCTATTGGTCATGTTAAAAATATAAAATAAATAATAATAATTGTTTCAGATTTTTCCCGTTCTTCTCCCAATTAGCCAATAGCCAATTACACCCTCTATTTATTTCGATTTACCCTCCCCACACGAGTCCGCTGGTTGTTTTTACGAGGCAAGGTCATTCTCAGAGGGAGACCAGGGCCGGTCTGGTAGAGACGTGGGTTTCAAACCGTGTCCCTGACAGGCAGCACACACCATATCGGACCAGCCAAAATACGGTGCGTTACACCGCTACGCTATCCGCCACCCCTCTATTGTTTATTTTTACAAAAAGAATTAAGTGACCAATTAAACAAAGCCTCTTATACCCTCTTATACAGGACTACTGTCATAGTTTACAATTTATACCTCATTTCGACAGTTGGGGATTTACTGAAGCGATTGCGATTTTCAGGGTACCTCATTCCAAGCACCTTACCAGCAACAACTGTGCCCCAGTGAGGATTTAAACTCACAACCTCTGGGTTACATGACTCCAATTCCCTAAGCTCTGGTTCTGACTCCCTTGCAGTGCATAAACCTGGATAAATTTGTCGGCCACACGGACGAGGAGCAGATGACCCACCAGGCCCTGTACCTCCTGGGGGAGAACAAGTTCTGGGCGGGGCTCATCTTCCTGGACATGTACCCCTGGACCAGCAAGCTTCCCACCCACGTCAAGTTCAAGATCCGCATGGACATCGATGCCGTGGAGCGCACCAACAAGATCAAAGACAGGTGCGCCCCCTACAGGAAACCAGCAGTCCTGCAGTTGGAGCAGTCTGAAGGCGGGAGGGGGCAAAGCATACTTTTAAAATGACTAGTCGTGATTGCACTTAGGGCTTTTCTTAATGCTTATTCAGTCGCCTCTACGAAACCACTTTCTCCCCAGTTCTCTGCCAAGAACCCAACAGAAGAGTTATTTCAAGGGAGAGGGCTTTGTTCCAGCACTGAGAGCACTGGATTGTGGGATTGTTTTGGCAGCTGATAGTGGTGGATTGTTCAAGGCATTTAGGGTAGTGGGTAATTATCCACTCAGAGGTGGAAGGTGTTTGTTCCGTCGTGTGCCGTAAGAGGAACAACTCTGGGTACACTGACCACTTCCTCTTCCCCCGTCACCCCAGGAGGACAGAACTCTGCTCAGAGCCAGGCTTGGTTCCCATAAGCAGAGCTGTAGCGCGTGAACCGCCCTAGTGGAGAAAACCCCACAATGCGCAGCACATATCCAACTGAATAAAATCCAGATTTCAGCATTTTTTAATTGTTACTTTGCTCAAATCTTTCACTGCAGAAAGACAAAAGGTGATAAAATGTGTTTTGTTCCACCTGACAATTCGTGCTACCTGAGGAAGTGTGCTGGCTGGCACGGATGGTGCCACAATGGTGTCTATCACCATTGCCCTACTCACATCTTGTTTTGCTAATTTATGTTCAATAATTTTGCTATTATATTAATGTATATCAAATTAGTTTGTGTGTGTTGTACTGCAGTGGGTAAATTTGAGAACGGGGGGGGGGGTGGACCTCTGGGTCAAACTCATCCATGTACCAAAGGCTTTTTAAGGGTAGACCAGTGACAGGAGTTAGAGGCTCCATACTCAAGGCAAGTGTTTTTCAGCCACGGGAACAAGGCTGGAGCAGAATTGGGGTTATATCCAGCCCCCACCCCTGCACTGCCTCTGAGACAGCTGACCCCCCCACCTCTCGTCCGACAGGTACTGGGACCCGGGTCCGAGGGCCGACCCCATGGACGACTTCCGCTACGTGTGGGGCGGCTTTGCCTACCTGCAGGACATGATCGAGCACGGCATCGTCAAGACCCACACGGGCGTGGACCGGCCCCTGGGCGTCTACGTCCAGCAGATGCCCTACCCCTGCTACGTGGATGACCTGTGAGTGACGTGCTCTAACAGGGATGTCTGACCGCAGTCCACATTCCCCACCGTATCTGTGCTGCAGCAATCACAGTTAGGTTATAATGGATTTAATTAGCGTAGTGGAATTGCAAAATGATTATGTATATTCCGGGGCTGGGAGTCAATTAAGCTCAGCCTATGAGTTATTGTTACGCTTGGAGTTCGTGGTTTAATGGTTTATGCGATCATTTGGAACTTCTTTACAAATTAATCGAGGTTGATTGGGGTCTCTCTAAGTCCTTTATGCTGGTGCTTTTAAGCTAATCGTAACAAAACCGCTGTCCTAACATAACGGGTCTCCGGTGTGCTGGCGTGTCTGCTTTAAAATACCACTACTAATAATAACAACATCTGTTCACACACACACACACACACACACACACACACACACACACACACATGCATTTGTACACTTGTACATATGCGTATGTGTATGAATGCAAGCCAACACATACACACACACATGCATATGCAAGCCAACACACACCCATACACACACACATGCATATGCAAGCCAACACACACCCATACACACACACATGCATATGCAAGCCAACACACACACATGCATATGCAAGCCAACACACACCCATACACACACACATGCATATGCAAGCCAACACACACACACACACATCTTTCATATTGTGAGATCAGAGGGTTCACACTTATGACCACATGGCTTATTTTTTCCCAGAAGAAAATACTGATACAGAAAGATCCCTTCCATAAAGCCCAGTTAAGCACTATGACGCTCTGGCAGATCAAAGCCAGTTTGATCTCTGTTTCTCTTTTCGTCCGCCGCCCGGCTCCTCTGTGGGTCTGCCAGTTTCGTCCAAGCTGGCTCTCACTTCTCCCTCCCTGACCCAGCCCTGCCGGGTATTAAAGACCACTGCAGTCTGTCAAACTTCAGCAAATCTATCTTCCTGCTATGTTGTGACCATATATGGAATAGAAAGCAGCCAGCTAATTGGCTAAGCACCTAGGGGCACAGAAGCCTGTTTTGTGATGTGCCGTGTGACCTGTCTGAGCCAATCAGAGATGAGTACAGCTATGTGTAAAGAATAGATATATTTTTAATGAGCCGTGTCAGTTTCTCTGTATAAGGGCAAAGCAAATAATGCAGAATTATAATGTACGTTTTGATTCAGACAGGGAACAGGGAACAGCCAGTGCTTTCCTCTGAGTGTGAGGTTGATGTGTGCAGCCTGAGAATGGCCTGTGCCACTGAAAGGGCCGACACACGGGCTCACGAGTGACGCGAAGCAGGAGGTTGAAAGATCGCTGTGTAGATGTGACACTGACCAGACGGAGCACAAGGGGACCCTGATGCGGGCCTAAACCCGGAGCCGACCTCTGACCTCTGACCCCCTCTCTCTGTGGCGAGCACAGCTTCATGATCACGCTGAACCGCTGCTTCCCCATCTTCATGGTGCTGGCCTGGATCTACTCCGTCTCCATGACGGTGAAGAGCATCGTCCTGGAGAAGGAGCTGAGGCTGAAGGAGATGCTGAAGGCCATGGGCGTCACCAACGGCGTCATCTGGTACACCTGGTTCATCGACAGCCTCCTGATGATGACCGCCAGCACGACCCTGCTCACCGTCATCATCGTGGTAACGCCTGCTAACCGGCGACACATCGCATGTAGCGATCCCTGAGTCAGAATGTGCCCAAACTCTTCTTTCTTGTTACAACCCCCTGAAACTCTGTTGTCTCATCATGACAAACTCACATTCTCCTACAGTTTAGTGAGAATAGCTTTACTGTCCAATCAGAGCACTCTAATGCTTTACTGTTCCCCCAGAGCGCACCAGCATTCTGTCGTCTCATGTACACATGTTAACACTGCGCCATCAGAATATACTTCTATTTTGCTGTCTCATATTCATCAGAACAGATTCATTCTCTTCTGCTTCAGCTGAGCACATGAACACTCAATAATGACCCCTAGTGGAGATTGTGGGGAACATCTATTATGTGCGCTCACTCTGTGTGGCCTTAGCAGCCTATGATTTCAGAATGAGATGTTTTTAGACATAATTTTGACAATTATAATCAGCTTCAGCTTTAATACCAGTTAACCTCATTCATTTGGGCTTAACTCTAGGTTTTCGATCTCACGACTGTGGCTCACTTTTAACCGGGTTGCATCGCCATTGTAACTTATGCCGCGAAGCTAACCTGCTCCGGAGTGGGTTAAGTTCAGGGTAACGGATCCAAACCTATAAAAAGGCTGCCCCCTCACCAATGGCCTCACCAATCCTAGAGGATTGCGTCATCTGATTTGTATCTCCGCGGAGGGAATATTTTAAAGCTTCTAAAGCCGCATGTCACAAATGCCGCTCGGCATGACTGTGCAGCAAACTATGTACTGCCCTACATTTTCTAGCCACCGTTCTATATACGTATTCCGTTGGTGATGCGGAGAACCTGAGCAAACATACAGTTAATGTAGTTATATACAGTGCATTCGGAAAGATGCTTCACTTTTTCCACATTTTGTTATGTTACAGCCTTATTCTAAAATGGATTAAATAATTTTTTTCCTCATCAATCTACACACAATAAATACCCCATAATGACAAAGCAAAAACAGGTTTTTAGACATTTTAGCAAATTTATTAAAAATAAAAAACTGAAATATCACATTTACATAAGTATTCAGACCCTTTGCTATGACACTTGAAATTGAGCTCAGATGTATCGTGTTCCCTTTGATCATCCTTGAGATGTCTCTAGAACTTGATTGTAGTCCACCTGTGGCAAATTCAATTGATTGTACATGCTTTAGAAAGGCACACACCTGTCTATATAAGGTCCCACAGTTCACAGTGCATGTCAGAGCAAAAACCAAGCCATGAAGTCCAAGGAACTCTCCATAGACCTCTGAGATAGAATTGTGTTGATGCATACACCTGGGGAAGGGTATACAAACATTGCTGAAACATTGAAAGTCCCCAGGAGCAGTGTGAAATGGAAGAAGTTTGGAACCTGGCAGTCCGGCCAAACTCAGTAAGAAGGGCCTTGGTCAGGGAGGTGACCAAGAACCCAATGGCCACTCTAAGAGAGCTTCAGAGTTCCTCTGCAGCGATAGGAGAACCTGGCAGAAGGACAACCATCTCTGCAGCACTCCATCAATCAGGCCTTTATGGTAGTGGCTAGATGGAGGCCACACCTGAGTAAAAAGTATGTGACAGCTCACCTGGAGTTTGCCAAACGGCACTTAAAGGACAGCATCAGGAAAAAGATTCTCTGGTCTAATGAGACATAAATTGAACTTTTTCGCCTGAATGCGAAGCGCTACCATAAAGGCCTGATTGGTGGAGTGCTGCAGAGATGGTTATCCTGTTGTGCATGAAAATACCATGAGATCAGCAGTTTCTGAGATACTCACACCACCCCGTCTGGCACCAACAATCATTCCATGGTCAAAGTTGCTTAGATCACATTTCTTGCCCATTTCTTTCTTCATTTTTGGTCTGAACAACAACTGAACCTCTTGACCATGTCTGCATGCTTTTATGCATTGAGTTGCTGCCACATGATTGGCTGATTAGATAATTGCATTAACGAGCAGGTGTACAGGTGTACCTAATAAAGTTGCTACTGAGTGTTTATAGCTATCAATCCATCCATCCATTATCTAAACCGCTTATTCCTGGTCAGGGTCGCGGGTGGGGGCTGGAGCCTATCCCAGCATGCGTTCCGGGCGAGAGGCAGGAATACACCCTGGACAGGTCGCCAATCCATCGCAGGGCACACACACCATTCACTCACACACTCATACCTACGGGCAATTTAGACTCTCCAATTAGCCTAACGTGCATGTCTTTGGACTGTGGGAGGAAACCGGAGTACCCGGAGGAAACCCACACGGACACGGGGAGAACATGCAAACTCCACACAGAAAGGCCCCCGGCCTGGATTCGAACCCGAGACCTTCTTGCTGTGAGGCGACAGTGCTATCCACTGCACCACCGTGCCGCCATAGCTATCAATAATGAATACAATTTACTGAGTTTTTAAAAATAATTTATTTTCTGATAGGATTCCCAAGAGTGATTGGTGCAATAGATTGCACTCACACTCCCATCACCGCAGCCCTGGGTGAGCCACAGTCCTGAGACCGAAAACCCAGGGTTAAGCCCAAAGTTAGCTCGCTAACCCACCAATCCTGCTTTGTGAAACAGTGCTCTGTTTCTGTCTATGTTGCATGCGATTGGCTGTGTTACAAACGCCGCCCCTTTTGTGTGCACGCACTCATAGCTCGATCAGAAAAACCAGGTTTGACAGAACGAGTTGATAACCACCGTCGTGGGACAGGTTAGCCATAATTACTTTTGTTAGGCTTTGTGTAGTCAGCTAACGCAAAGATTCCCTGACTATGTTGAACTTCCTTCATGAGACAGGCCCCTGGTCTGTGAATTCCCACACAAAGGTCAACACAAAACCTAAAATCTATCAATCTGAATTAACCAAGGGTGTTTTTTTCCTTTGTTTGTTTTTCAGTCAGGGAAAGTGCTGAACTACAGCAATCCGATCATCCTCTTCCTGTTCCTGCTGACGTTCACCGTGGCGACCATCATGCAGTGCTTCCTGATGAGTGTGTTCTTCAACAAGGCCAACCTGGCGGCTGCCTGCAGCGGCATAATCTACTTCACCCTCTACCTGCCGCACATCCTCTGCTTCGCCTGGCAGGACCGCATCACGAAGGACATGAAGTTAATGGCGGTGTGTGACCATATGTCTTCCCTGGGGAACACCTCACAGAGATTGGGTTCCTTTTGTGCAGATGGGCCTTGTGGTGTTTAGTTTAGTTGTCTATTAATGTGTGTCTATGAATGCATAAAAAGGAGCCTCTTTGGCTGGCAGACCTGCAGGGCAGCACATGATTGGGTGTAGTGTCACCCAGTAAGAGAGGGTTTCATTTGGCATTGTTTCCCGTCTCATCATGCAAGAGTCACTCTTGGTGCCCGTGGTCTGCCTGCACCAGTTGCACAGGTAGTGCTTTCCTTTGTTACAGTGACTGCACAGTTCAGCTGGTGGGCTCCAGAGTGATAATAATAGTTAGTGGTTGGTTGTACACGTTTGAAAGGTTGAAGCGATGAAACGCACCTAACAATACAATTGGGCATTCTGTATTGAGAGAAAATAAAATTGAAGATGTAAAAAAAAAATTTATTGACATTATGAAAATTGTTGTCTGATTTCTCTGTGACCTGGGATTTGTAGTTGTTGTACCGGGGTCTGGGATGACTTCCTGTTGGTGGTGTTTCAGAGCCTGCTGTCCCCAGTGGCTTTCGGCTTTGGGACAGAGTACCTGTCCCGGTACGAGGAGCAGGGTCTGGGACTTCAGTGGGACAATATTAGGACCAGCCCCCTGGAGGGGGACCAGTACTCCTTCTTCACCTCGATCCGCATGATGGTGTTCGACAGCTTCCTCTACGGAGTCTTGGCCTGGTACCTCGACAACGTATTTCCAGGTGCGATGCCAGTTCACTCTGCGCTTATTCATTACCAAGTTGAATGTTTGAAAATATATATATTTTAGTGCTTAATGCTATTCTGTGACTGACTGACTTGAATCAGTTTTATTTTGTCTGGGTAAAGCATACAGTATATTTAAAATGAACTCTAGGGACAGCATTTGGTCGGATGCACCAAGCACTGGCCAATTACCGTATTGACCTGAATATAAGGCGACCCCCCTCCCTTTTTTTTTGGAAAAAAAGCTTTTTTGAAATGCAAAATATTTTTCAGTGTAATGAGTTAATGCAATCATTTTAAAATATATTTATCAAATTGATTTATTTGCTTATTTATTTATTTATTTATTTAATGTTTATTTGAGTAGGGACAGATACAAAAAACATAGACACATTGTATTAACAACACGCTGATGCCCTGTATCAAAACATTTGTACCTTGCGCTAATTTTCAATGTTCGTCCCTAGTTGGGCTTTTAAAAGTGAATAAGCCTACACATAGATGTTGGAGAAGACAATACAAATACAAGAAATAAAATCATTTTAGGACAGGACAGCATTGAAAAATAATAACAGCACTAACAGTATTAAAATTATACTTGACCTATGCATGCATGCATGTCTGTGTGTCTTTTGTGGGATGTGGCTAGGTCACAGAGTGAGGAGAGAGCCAGGCCATATATGCATTTGAAAAAAAGCTTAGCATTGGCAACCTTAACAAAGTTATCAAAGCTTAGAATGTTATGTTTCTTTAAAATATGGCAGTGGTGAAATCTTAATTGTTTTCTGTCCAGTATTTTTAGAGCATGGTTGTAGAGCCTTTCCATTGATTTTGTTACTGTAAGGTTTTCCTGAGACCAAATAGTTAAGCAATGATTCATGGGTGAAAAGATCATTGAATAATTTGGCAAGCAATCTCTGATAAGTCTAAATGAATGTAGGTTGGCTAGTTTTTTCACAAGCTTGTCAAATTTCAACTGTCAAGGATGAGTCCTAAATATTTAACCTCAGATACCTGGTCAACTAGTTCTCCTTTGATCATGACATTAAGTACATCTGTGATGGGCCGTTTTCTTGTGGAAAAGCAGATGGAGACAGTTGTTTTGACATTTAAAGTCAGGAGTTATCAAGCCACGTTGCTATCATTTTTAAATGGTCTGTTAGTTGGGTCTGTAAGTCAGTCAGTTGTCTTTCCAGAAACTAAAATTACGGTGTCATCTGCATACATTTGATTTCTTGCTCCCGGACACGATTCTGGCAGATCGTTTATACATACAAACTAATGAGAAGTGGTCCCAGTACTGATCCCTGAGGCATTCCTGTTTGACTTTTCAGGAATGATGATTTAATATTGTTTACAACTACACATTGTTCACGATTTTGTAGGTAGGAGTCAAACCATGCGATTGTTTTTTCTGAGGAATTGAATTTGGAGAGTTTTGAAAGCAATATTTCAATATTTTTGAAAATACTTTTCATTAGGCTACATTTTGTACATTTCAATACATTTTTTAAATTATTTTGTAATAATAAAACAAACATATCATTCAACCA
This sequence comes from Aldrovandia affinis, assembly GCA_029706075.1. Lineage (NCBI taxonomy): Eukaryota > Metazoa > Chordata > Actinopteri > Notacanthiformes > Halosauridae > Aldrovandia > Aldrovandia affinis. The sequence continues at coordinate 5,802,515 of JAINUG010000030.1, read as the reverse complement.
CCTAACATCTGTCAATAAAATAAACATCTGTAGTGGTATAGCCTACCATTAAAAAATCGCATGAAATCTATTTTAAAACTGAAACTTTAAACTGAACTTTAAAACTGTAAAAGACTGAAACGAACAGTGCATTTCTATTAGTGCAATGACTCGGAACTCTGTATGTAGGGGATGATTAGAAGTCTTTAGAAAAAAGAAATAAAAAGTCAATTAGGCTAAACAATAAGCATTCCCTGTCCTCAGCCAATGGTTGTCGACAGAAACTCAGCAAGATGGAAGAGTAATCATGCCAGATCTTTGAAGCCTACGATAGTTAAGCTTTCAGTAGATAAGTCCAGACTGTTATTACATATGCGATATGATAGGGTTCCTCAAATCACGGTCCTCATGGGCCGAGCACTGCAGTTTTTCCACCCTTCCTTTACCCGGGAGTCAGGTTTGAAAACACTCTGGTCGATCAATTACATTACATTGTTCAATTAACTACAGGAGAGAAAGGAAACCCTGGGATACAGCATTACTGTAAAGCTCAGCTAGCGATCGTACGGTGGTATTTCTGAACCGCTGTACAAGAGCATCCTCGATGCAATGAGCACTCTTCCCTGTTGTACTTTACCGCTTGTGCATCGCTCTGGTTCTTCACAGGCCAGTATGGAATCGGACGACCCTTTTACTTCCCCATCCAGCCCTCGTACTGGCTCGGACCAGCACCCTCGCAAACACAGGCAGCTGATCCAGGTCAGTGCCCTCATCAGACCCACAGAACTGCATGAACAATAGAACTGTGTAACAGTTAAAAGTTCTCAGCTTGGCTGTAGCACCACACTTTTCTATTATGTTTGTGCTGTGGTGTGTGTGTGTGTATATATATATATATAATTTAGCAGATGCTTTTATCCAAAGCGACTTGCAGTAGTGAATGCATACATATATGTATAATGAAATACATATATTTCAGTATATATATTGCAGTGTGTATATTGTAGTGTGTCACAAACCAGTAGGTTGTGGGTTCAGATTCTGCACAGTATGCTGCTGTTGTGGGTATGGTTAGGTAATTAAATATAAACACCTTTGTGAACCTGTCTAAGAAAGAGGCAGAGATGGAGCATGTGTAAATTGAAAGCTGCGTAATTATAGTGTGAGAACACTATTCAGCCTGAATGGGTTTAGGAACTGTCCAGCTATATTAATCATTTTAATAAAAGTCCTACATGCGTTTGTGTTTTGCCAAGTGGCTGAAAAGCCGGCCTGTGAAGGCCCGGAGAAGCCAGAGGACGTGAAAGAGTCGGCAAAAGAGTCCAATGGGTCCAGCAAGAAGCCCTGCAAGCACCAGGACAAGAGGGAGAAACGAGAGAAGGAGAAAGAGGAACAGCAGAAGAAGCCGGATGGAGCAATTCAGGACCAGGGGAAGGAGGAGGCGGAACAGGCGGCAGGTAAACCTGGGAAGAGAGTCCAACTGAAGGGAATCACAAGGGACAAAATGAGTGAATTACTCCCCTATATATTCCATGTGCAAAAGTCTGTAAAAAACATTATTTTCATGAACAAGGAGAGAGGTGGTAATTTCCACAAATGTTAGTAAAAAATTAACCTTGCACACAGCCCTGCCAGATCCAGGAGCCCTGAGAATGTACTGTCCTTGAGTTTGTTTGCAGTGCAGTGCCACCTTTCAGTTCTGTTCAGTCTGCTTTTGTGCATTGTATTCTTCATGTTGGTTAATATGTGCTGAAAGTGTTTGTTCCGTTATGAAAAAATAGCATTCCTGTCCACTGATTTAATGTGGTTCTGATTCACTGTACACTGTCTTCCATTCCTGATCCTCTGTTTCTCTTCCTTTTGTGTATTTGATCATGACCTACCGCCTGTTCCTGTAGTGTACATCTGTGTGTGATAATGTACATGTATATAGAATAGAATAGAATATTTATTTATTGCCATATTACACAAGTTACACACAAGGTAATTGGAATGTGTCTTTTCGCATACCTCTCCTAAGAGGTATAGTGATATGTGATGCCAAATCTCACGGTGCATATCTCCCTCCAGGGAGTCTCTTCGAAACCGAGCCGACGGGGCTCACTGTGGGCGTGTCCGTGCAGGACCTGGTCAAGGTGTTCAGCAGCAGCTCCCGACCGGCCGTGGATGGCCTGACCATCACCTTCTACGAAGGACAGATCACCTCCTTCCTGGGCCACAACGGGGCGGGAAAGACCACCACCATGTTCGTCACTCTCCTTAACTCTCTGTTCACCCGTCCATTCACCAATGAGCCTGTGCAGTACTGACTGACCCTGTCAGTGATGTCACCTGTGCAGTATTGACTGACCCTGTCAGTGATGTCACCTGTGCAGTACTGACTGACCCTGTCAGTGATGTCACCAGTCAGTGATGTCACCTGTGCAGTATTGACTGACCCTGTCAGTGATGTCACCTGTGCAATACTGACTGACCCTGTCCGTGATGTCACCTGTCAGTGATGTCACCTGTACCATACTGACTGCCCCTGTCTGTGATGTACCCTGTACAATACTGATTGACCCTGTCAGTGATGTACCCTGTTACGCTCCCCTCTTTGTACAGGTCTATCCTCACGGGTCTGTACCCGCCCACCTCGGGCACGGCCTACATTAAGGGGAAGGACATCCGCACTGACATGGACACCATCCGCCAATCCCTGGGCATGTGCCCCCAACACAACATCCTGTTTCACCAGTAGGTCCATACCAAACACAGATGGTGACATCACCATCATCATCAGAATCATCATCCGCATCATCTTCACCATCAGAACCAGAAAGAAAATTAGAATCAATAATTGTTCATCTTAGTCTTCATCTGTTAACAATTATGGTAGCTTCATTTTGTGATTTTACAATAATGTAGAATAATTGTGTTACTATTGTTCGAGCTTAATCATACAGTAATTGCTGTCAGGTTTTTGTCTGCAATTGGAGAAGCAGCTTTTGAAATGACATTATTCTCCACTCTCCCACAACATTTCACAGCTAATGGTCACAGCCGCTAAACCGTGTCTGGGCTTTTGTTGTTTAAGCCGATATGGATTGGTCTTTGTTTCTGCAGCGTTCACAGTGCTTCAGAAGGCACCTGGAGAAAGTGTTACTGTCAGGAGAACAATAGATGCTGCTGAAAGACTTAAACCAGCCTGTGCTGTATTTGGCGGGTTGACGCTCTCTCCCTCCCTCCTCCCCCAGCATGACGGTGGAGGAGCACATCCTTTTCTTCTCCCTGCTGAAGGGCCGACCGCAGGCCGAAGCCCTGCAGGAGGTGGAGGACATGCTGGAGGACCTGGGCCTGCCGCACAAGAGGGCCGACGAGGCGCAGAACCTGTCGGGTGCGTCTCCGTCTGCCTGTGGAAGAGGGTTGTGATTGGCTACACATTCCCTTGCATTTCCCACACACTTTGATTCCCCAGGTCGTCACTGCAAATGAGAAATTTGTTCTCAGTTGATCTACCTGGTCAAGTAAAAGTAAAATAAAGGGTGGGACTTTATAATGGCATCCTGTTTGGTTGGCTATAAAAAGCATTTAATGGGGTTTTCTGGCTTGCTGTGTGTTTGGTGCATCCACCATTATTAAACTCCTTAAGCTGCACCATACCTGATGAATTACAATTGCAAACGTAAACCATAGGTCATTTTTTCTGTGTGTTATTTAAGGTATTTTTATAAACCGCTCTTTGACTGCTTTCTGCTCTCAATGTTCAGGGGGCATGCAGAGGAAGTTGTCTGTTGCCATGGCATTTGTGGGTGGGGCAAAAGTGGTCATCCTGGACGAGCCCACATCTGGGGTTGACCCCTATTCAAGGCGCTCGATTTGGGACCTTCTGCTGAAGTATCGCTCAGGTACTCACAGCCCCACCTGCTGGCGCATGTGGAACATTGCTGGCATAAACAACTTTTCTTTTTCTAGCCTCCTAAAAATGTCACTGCTCTTCTAAGTAAATTAAATATAGCTTTCATGCTTCAGTTAAAGTCATTACAATAAACAGTATGTAAGGGATTTTCAAATGGGAGCCAGTAAAAGCTCTGCAATTTCATAGGGCATAACTAACTTTGGCAAACTACGACCTGAGACAGATGTAGTCCAATGCACTTTTTTTTTTTTGTTTTATTTTTTATGCCTTTTATCCAAAGCGACTTACAGTAGTGAACACATATATTTTTCAGTATATGTGGCCCCAGTGGGGATTGAACCCACAACCTAAGTGTTGCTAACGCCGTGCTCTACCAACTGAGCCACACAGAACCACAAAATAAGTAAATAAGTACTAAGTCCAGTATTATTACAGTTCAAATGTTATACTTTTACAAAGTTACCAAATACCTAAATGGTGATGATAATAATAATAATAATAGTAATAATCATAATTGTTATTATTTGTATTAGTAGTAGTACTGAGAGCGGATCTGAGCCCCCTCTCTCCCCTCAGGCCGGACGGTCATCCTGTCCACCCACCACATGGACGAGGCAGACCTGCTGAGCGACCGCGTGGCCATCATCTCCAAGGGCCAGCTGCGCTGCTGCGGCTCCCCGCTCTTCCTGAAGAAGTCCTTCGGCGTGGGCTTCTACCTAACGCTGGTGCGCCGCATGAGGGACCAGCGGAAGCGCAAGAAGAAGGAGGTGATTGGCCGTCTCGTCGCCCGCAGTTCCGTTCTCGCTCGGTCCTGTGGACAGAACTTTTTGCTGCGGCTTAATTAGCCCATTTAATTAATGACCGTATGTACGCTGCTGTTGATTTCCCAGAATGCACTGCAGTTAAGTATCTTTTCATACAGGGGGAAGCATACATTTAAAATGATTTTCATTCTTTCAATGAAATAAATGCACTGAATAAACGACTGTGTTAAAACAGCACACACAAGGCCTTCTGGGAACTGGGTGACATCACTAATCCTTGTGTTTCCTGTGTCATATCTGTCTGTATTCTGCCTCTGTCTGACAGAGCATTCCCACCATGCTCATGGGTTCAGACTGACCCCTCTATGGGTGGGTGTGGTATTAATCAATCGTTGAGTGTTGAGGCATGCCTTTTTACGACAGTGTGTGCTTGTTTTTGCTCGTCCCCCTCTCAGAACGAGTGTGACTGTGCGTCAGAGTGTTCTTGTAACTGTTCCACCTGCACCAAGCACAAAGAGGAGAGCCTGAACCAGGCCCTGCCTACAGAGAGAGCCATGGACGGTAAGGGTCAGGTGAAGCCACTATATATCCACATATGATCAATCAAACCACTTAAAGAGCACCTTTTACTGTTCTCTGAAACTTTAGCATTATAAGTTTGTCCGCATGCATCTTTACACTTTACACAGGGGGCGGGGGGAGAGTGAACCAGCACGAGTTTGCCGAGAAGCATGTAAGCGCGTCTCCAGAATGTGGGTGGGCGAATTCCATCTTGAGTTTGCTGCCCTTGGAGAATTAGCTTGCCTCGTAGAGATGAACAGTGAATTCACGTGGGAGGACATTCGAAATAAATAGAGGGTATAATTGGCCACTAAATTTGGAGAAAAATGGGAAAAAATCTGAAACAGATTTTTTGGGGTTGCAGACTGATTGAATATTGGACCAGTTTTCAGGAATGGAGTGGTAATTGAATGGCCAGTTAACCCCCAGGGGTTTCACTAAACTTAACGGGCACACACCAAGCAATCCTGACAGGGCTGATGCCACATCCAACATATCCAACCAACCACTGTCCCTTTGGTTTATCTCTAGGTGCCTTTTCAGGTAGATTAAAAAAATTCAACCCCTGAAAAAAGTTAGCTGTATCTTTTACCTATATTCAGCAGTCAATTGTTACCATAATATATAATAGAAATTAAAAGTATCTAATAGTAACAGTATCATAATACTGTATCTTAATACTGTTAACAATTAACAGTTAGCTACAATTCAGAGGTTGCAATTATGGTTGGAACAAAAACCAGCATACACAAATAAAATGTAAATGTACACAGTGGGTACCCAGGGCCAGGGTAGATTCAACATTTCTTACCATACGGGTGTTGACTAAAGCCCACCCGCTGCAAATCTTACACAGTTTAATTGCCGCATGACATAGTTTTTGTAATGCGTCATGTGGAGGCAGGTGCCGCGACGGTGAAGAAGCACTAAGGAGCGGTCGTAGAGGGTAAAGGTCAAAGGTGAGATGTCCCCCATTTCCCCAGGCGATGTGGTCAACATCACTAACCTGATCCACCACCACGTGCCCGAGGCCAGGCTCCTGGAGACGATCGGCCAGGAGATGACCTACCTGCTGCCCCACAAGGACTTCAAGTACCGGGCGTACGCCAGCCTGTTCCGTGAGCTGGAGGAGACGCTGGGCGATACGGGCCTGAGCAGCTTCGGCGTCTCGGACACCTCGCTGGAGGAGGTACATCATCACCCACAACACACTGTCAGAGTCATGTACAGAGTTACGACCGTGGCAGGGTTCGATCTGACAGTAAAAACACTGGACTCTGGACTGGGGGGTTGTGGGTTCAAATCCTGGGTGGGGAGACACTGCTTCTGCAATGTTTTGCAAAGATTTTTTCTCCCCAATTTGGAAGCCAATTATACCCTCTATTTATTTAAAATTAACCCTCCCCCCACAAACTCGGGTCTCTACAAGGCAGACACTGATCCGCCTCCTTCGAGACGGAACTCACCAACCCCCTTTCTGGGGACACCCTTACATGCTTCACATCGAGTTTGTGCCGACCACCCTCCCCCCTCCCACAGGAGCGGATAGCCAAATGTCGTCCCCGATCGGGGCTAACGTCCAGGGTCGGTCTGGCAGAGACGGGTTTTGAACCACGTCCCCTGATAGGCAGCTCACACTCCTACAGGACCAGCCAAATACGGGCGCGTTAGACCGCTACGCTATCTGCCAACTGCTGCTTTTGCTTTCTTGACTTTACCTTTATCTAACACCTTATGTGCTCCACTAAGACCCGCTTGTAATTAGCACTGGACTATTACGCCAGCAAGAATTTGTTTTTTCAATTTGAACATTTTCAAACACTATTTCATCAGAAGGATGGGCACAGAGTACTAATCACTACAGTCAGATGGAAGGAAGCTCAGACATGCTTTGTTGTTTGAGTAACCTTCCTTGATGCTAACAAAATATTTTTTTTGCAGTTTCACATTGGATTTGAAAAACGGTCCTTTCCTTATCTAAAGGGTACCCTGGATGGATGGACGTAGCTTGTAAACTGTGCTGTAGTTGTGTGTTGGGGTATAACTGACAGGAAGTGTCTTCTCAGATATTCCTAAAGGTCACGGCTGAAGGTGAAGCAGCAGCGAACGGCAAAGCCATCCCAGGTAGATCCCAAACTCCAGCTTTTACACACTCTGTGTATCCTGTTTCCCGTACTTGTGTCTTTGGTGTGTTTGTTACCTGTGGTGTTGTTCCTGTATTCCACGTTCTGTCCTTCCCCTGTTTGGCGTGTTGCATCATGTGAATATTTCTGTGTTTTGTTACGCTTCCCTCTATGTTGTTCCTGTGTTTAGTGTGAGTGTCTCACTGTTATTGTCTTTGGCATATTTCTCCATGTCACATTGCTCCATGCTTGGTGGTGCTGTCTTTAGTAGAGGAAATCTCGTGCCTATGTCGTAGGGGAGGGAAATGGCACAGTTCAGAGTGAACTGCCAGCAGGTGAAAAGGAACACAATGCTGCTTTGTGTATAGCTTTATAATAATAAAGCCAGTTCTGTGCAGAGTTTGCATGTTCTCCCCGTGTCCACGTGAGTTTCCTCCGGGTACTCCGGGTTCCTCCCACAGTCCAAAGACATGCACGTTAGGCTAATTGGAGAATCTAAATTTGCCTGTAGGTATGAGTGTGTGAGTGAATGGTGTATGTGCCCTGCGATGGATTGGCGAGTTTGCAGTTTGAGTTTATTTCCTTTAACAAATGGTCTTCTCGTTGGATTTTCTTTAATGGCGCCTGCCTCTCTGCGGTTGTTGCACAGAGAGTAACGGGGTGAAGCTTGGTGACCATGGCGACTCGGACAGTGGCGGTGGGAGGGGCTCCAAGCAGGTGAAGGGCTGCAGCCTGGTCCTAAAGCAGTTCTTCGCCCTGCTGATAAAGAGGTTCCACCACGCCACGCGCAGCCACAAGGACTTCTTCGCCCAGGTACGCCTGCAGCACGACGCACAGGAGGTGGGATCTCGACCGCAAGGTTATGGGTTTGGATCCTGAACGGCGGGAACTGCTCTCATACCCCAGAGCAATAGCATTGTAGTCCCAGTGCTCGTGGGAGAAGTTGCCCCTAAGTGCTGGCACAGGACCAGCCAACTCTGCCCAAGTCCTAACCTTACCCATTAGGAAGGAAAAAGCTAAACTGATTTCAGACCAGCGCTCATGGGTAACTCACACTCACACCTAGACCCAGTAAATATCAGGTGTGTACCAATGGGTTATATCTGTGTGGCTACATTGTATTTTGTAGTCATTTTATCACATTGAAAGGCCTACAATGTTGTAACAATCAAACACCTTTTTTTTACTATTCCTCCACTGAGATTTTAGAAGCACTTTCTTTGCTGCCATCTTTGTCTCTCCCTCTGTATTTATACTTGTCTTGTTTAGATGGGCAAATTATGTACCCGCATATGCCTAGATGGCCTTTTCTCATTTCCAAATGTTCAACTGCTCAAATGCTGTCCAGATCGTTTTGCCGGCGACCTTCGTCCTGGTGGCCCTGTTCTTCACGCTGATCGTGCCTCCTTTTGGGGAGTACCCCAGCCTGACCCTCACGCCCTGGATGTACGGCCAGCAGTTCACCTTCTTCAGGTGCGGATGGGGCAGACCTCTTTAATGAGCCAGCTTCTTTCTGATACAATCTGTATCCTTCATCCTTACTGTAATATTAGATTAGATAGCTTTATTGTCTGTTTTCACAGAATTGTACTTTGTGTAGACAGAAATACACATTAAACACTATACAAGGTGCATACCCACACACGACACAAGGTACGCACAGCACACCATGTATAATACACTATAAACATCAAATTACAGAAAAAGTCTAAAAAACTGCACAATTCACAACGATCTAAAGACCTACATTACAGCCTAGCGTTGAGACCCTTCCTCTCATCCAACTGGCCACTCCCCTGCCTGTTTAGAAGGCCAATGGAGTATGGCACGAAAGAGTTTTTGAATTTGTTCAGCTTGCACTGCCGGAGTCTGAACCGCCTGCCTGATGGCAGCAGCTGAAACTCTGGGTGCAGCATGTGGGAGGGGTCCATCGTGATCTTCTCAGCCATGCGCAGGACTTTTGTGGCGTGGCTGTCTTGGAATCCTTGGTGTGCTGGTTTGCCAATGACCTTAGAGGGCCTAATATTAAGGACTGTAGTATTGATAAACAAGGTGGGATTCAAAGTGTAATAAGCTCTTTAAACCAGTCTCTCTCTCTCTCTCTCTCTACCCCTCTTTCTGTGGTGTCATTCTCACTGTTGCTTTCTTTCATTACTGCTTTCAGCAACGAGCGGCCTACCAACGAGCACATGAACCGTTTCACGGACGTGCTTTTAAACAAGCCTGGGTTTGGAACACGCTGTGTGCGGGATCAACCCCTGGAGTGAGTGGGGCGGGGCGGGACGGGATATTGGCCTGGATTCAGTCAACATTTGTTATTAATTTTGACTAAATGTGAGTGTTCCTTTTTTTTCCTTCACAAACATAGTTTGATAGTTCAGTGAGGGCAAAAATGAGCACTTGAATTTATTTGTAAGTCAAAGTCAAAAGACAAATGTTGATTGAATACAGCCAAAGATCACAGATACAACACAGGACCACTGAATAGAAAACAGCTTCACCATCTGTGTCCTTATTATTTATTTCCCCCATAGAATGCAACCAATACAAGTCATTTGTAATTGAATTGCATCGCTGGTATTATGATAACTACAGGTAGCTTTGAACTTTTTCTCTAATCTGACTCATAACTCTTAACACTTACTTTTAAAGTGTAACTCTTTTTTTGTTTCTTCTGTTAAAAAAATCCTCATTAGGGACAATAATGCAATGTATGTTAATTTTGTTAACTCAAACTGTGTGGCCAACTGCATACATCACACACTCTTTGTGCAAGACGTTTTGATGATCTTTGAGGTTGTAAAATCAGAAAGAATACCAGCACATTGCTATCATGCTTGCAAGTGATTGAATTAATTTAACCTGTGAGCAGTGATAACGTTTCAACCATTTGGTCTTCGTCAGGTAAAGATGAACAAGTGAGCGCACCTGTTTATATAGACAGTTGATGACACATCAGCGGCGGGTTCGTTGATTTGCAACTGTGCGATTAAACACATAAGAGGCCGGATGTTTGAGGTTCTTCCCATGACCCGCTCGGACCGTGACTCATGCTGCGCTTGTCCTGGGCTCCCCTCAGGAACTTCCCCTGCCACAACATCACCACAGAGTGGGGCGTGCCCCCTGTGCCCGCTGCGGTCAGCAACATCCTGCTGAGTCCCCAGTGGAGCATGTCCAATCCCTCGCCCAGCTGCCAGTGCAGCACAGACGGCAGGCTCACCATGATGCCCCTCTGCCCCCTGGGAGCCGGCGGCTTGCCACCACGTCAGGTCAGTGTCCGCCCTGCGTCCTGCGTGAGCCTGTCTGTCTGTTCATACCTTCTGTGTGTCTGTTCACCATCTATCCCTGTCTGTCTGTCTGTCTTTTCTTGTCTGACTTCTCATTACTGTCTGTCTGTTCGTCTCTGTCTGTCTGTTTTCTGTCTTTTCTGACTTTTCATTACTTTCTGTCTGTCTGCCTGTTCTCCTGTCTGATTTTTCATTACTGATTGCCTGTTCATACCTGTCTTTATGTCTCTTCACCTATCATATCTGTCTGTCTGTTCTTCTGTCTGACTGTTCATTACGGTTTGGTAATCTCTGTCTGTCTTCTTCTGTCTGTTTCATTACTGTCTGTATGTTTATTTATGTCTTTAAACTACTGGCTGTATCCACCCCATCCATCTCTGTTTGTTCATTACTAGATATTTACCTATTCACCTCTGACTGTCTGCCTGTTCAACCCTGTTCAACTCTATTGTGTACCTCTGTCTTGTTCACCAATGTTTGTCTGTTTCTTAGTCTGTCTATACATCCGCCGGTTCACTTTGTCTGGCACCTCTGTGTATTGATCCCTGTCTGTGCACCACTTTTTGTTTGCCATATATCTGTCCTTCCATCTTTCTGTCCAACAATCTGTCCACCTGTCTTTTTGTCTGCCTGTTGTCTCTGTCCAACTATCACTTTAAGTTGGCCTCATTTTCCCGCCCACCTGTGTCCAGAGAAGTGTTCCCAGCTGTGCCCTGAATGCTGTATCTGTGTTTGTTATTTACACGGTGACACCAGGCACCACAGAGCATAAATGTCCTATTTTTATTGGTTTACAGTTTAGTATCCATATTGTCAAATATATTGATGCAGTGAATGGCTTTAAAATATACCATGGTGCAGATGGCCATTTTGTGTATGTGCATGTGTAGCCTTTGCCCCTAGTAGACAGTTGTTGATGTGGAATTTTTCTTTGTATATTATTATATTTTTTCTTTGTATATTATTATATATTTTTTAAATGGTGGCGCTCCTGGCCAGAGCCGACTCTGGCGAGACGGGAAATTGAACCCCGGTCTCCGTGGCCAGCGTCGAATGTTGTAACCACTGTTGGTACCAAGCAGGTTTTAAGACTGTAGCAATACCATCATGTTAGGTGCAGCATGCTGTATTTAAAGTTGTGGTTTGTCATTGTAATGTGTGTGTGGGTGTGTGTGTGTGTGTGTGTGTGTGCATGTGTGTACTGCAGAGGATTCAGCCTACAGGGGATGTGATATTGGATCTCAGTGAGAGGAACATCTCTGATTATCTGGTTAAAACCTACCCCAGTCTCATCAGGACCAGGTAACCTTGCCCTGAGCACAAACAAACAATGCTTTTCCATTGTACGTTTGCTTAACATTTTCCTGGCAAAATTGTGTAGGTGTGTTTATGTGTGTTAGCATGAAACAAATGTAATGGTGTATGTTTAGTATACATCTGGTTTCAAAACTGAAAAATGTTATTCTTTTCCAGATTAAAGAGCAAATACTGGGTGAATGAGCAAAGGTACGCTATTCAATATTAAAACTGTTGCTCCACTGTTTTTCCAATACAATACAAAGTGTGATTTACTCTTATTCAGGTTTTAAATAGGACTGATCACATAAAAATATACAAGTTGAAAATGCATGACCCAAAATGCTGAGACTATAAACCAAATTCTGGAGTGATATGGATCAAAATCCTGTGGCGTATGTGAAATATCGCCCCCTACCTGTCCATTTGTGGACAGGGGGCTTAGGCAGTGATTTCAGGAGGCTTTGAGTTCAGTGCCTTTGGCGCGTCGGCTGTTTTCAGGTACGGAGGAATTTCCGTTGGGGGACAGCTTCCCATCCTCGACGTGGACCCCAGAAATATCCAGGACGTCCTGTACCAGCTGGGACGCATGCTCAACGTCACAGGGGTACGGCACTCTGCATGTTTTCAGGGGCTGGTCTGGAGCGGTCTTCTGGGGCACGCTTTACACAGGCCCCCAGGATGATTCTGTGATTGTAAAAACCCAGGGAACGTGCTTGGCTGGACGTGCCCAGCATCCATAACCCAGCCCTGAGGGGCCCAGTGGCTCGGGGTGTGATCAGTAAACATTTAACCTAGGGTTCATATTCAAACATTTTTTTATCATAATAAATAAATACAATTTAAAAAAAGGACCATTTAGATATACAGTACATGATAAATGATTGTAATATAATTGTAATGTAATTGTAAGGTGCTCTTTAATTGGGGAACAAGTACATTATAAATGGAGTAATTATATATTAGTAGATAATGTGCATCTAAAGCAATAATAATAATCTATAAGCAAGATCTCTGTTTAACTTTGAAGTTTAGGGCTGGTTTCACGTTCGGTGAAACAGCCTTTCCACAGATCAGGAATGAAAGAGCGTGTGCTTTTACTGAAACACTCTGTGCCCTGCATTAATAACTCTGTAACAATGTGTTTGTTATATTGTCACAGTTAAATGACTGTGGTATATATATTCTAATTGTTTCATATTAACAATAATGTGAAAACAGGTTTTCTTGTAGTTAAATGGTTTGCTAATTGTTTTTCCCCCCACAGACATATCATTGCATATTCTCCGTTCCTTTTCAGGGTGTTTATTCCAAACTTGCGATCAGGGACATAGAGCCTTTCTTGAAGTATATGGAGAGTGAATATAATGTCAAGGTAAGAACTGGAATATTCTGGAATACTCATTGCCACAAAGTCTTCTGAGGACCTTTTCACACAGCTACAAACCTGTTAATAAATGCAACAAGTTGTTATGAGTGATTGACTACACATTATACTGAATATATTGTTTTCCAAATGCACTATTGAGATTTGTTTTGAACGAGTATTTTAGCATCAATAGTCTTACTGTTTTTGTTATAGATTTTTCTCGTATTTCTATTTATCCATGATTATTTATGTCCAATTTCTGTGAAGCAATTTGGGCTGCAATTGCATTACTAGCAGTAGTAAAACACATGAGCCTATTGCCCCTGAAATAGGAAGTCACAGAAACCGGAAGTGACCTGTCACCTCCTCCCCTCTCCTCCCATTTCAGGTGTGGTACAGTAACAAGGGCTGGCATGCCATGGTGTCCTTCATGAACGTGGCCAACAACGCCATCCTCAGGGCCAACCTGCCGGCCTACGCCGATCCATCCGAGTACGGCATCACCACCATCAACCACCCCCTCAACCTGACCAAGGAGCAGCTGTCTGAAGTCACTGTGTGAGTGTCCCACCTCCAGGGCAATTCAAGCAAACTCAATCTTTATTATCCAAGATGGAGATCTGTTGTGCCGAACAGGGTCAATAAAACAAACAGCTATGACTTAAAGGGACATAAGACCGGACTCAATATTCAGCTCTCACACAGTACACCAATACATACAGTGATGATCAGCAATGGATAAGCCACCACTGCTTGTTTCAAAAAGAGCCCATGGCTGCATGCTCTGACTGGAGGCTTCCTGTTCTTCTGCAGTTGAGCAAACACTCCAGAGAGTAAACCTCCTTTATGTGCCTGTCTGTACCCCGGGCTGGTTTTAGGTTATAAGGCTGAGATTGGTCATAGAGTCAGGTCTGGAATTATTGGAACCCTTGATGAAAGTTAGCAATAAATAAATAAATAAACAACACAGATAATGAGCTATGTTTTATGCTCAAACATATGGGAAACGATAGACTTTTATATAATACAGTTATTATAATTTTTTTTTCTTTTTATTGAGTAATACTATTTGTTCTGAAAAACATACGTGTCAAAATTATTGGCACCCCTAAGGTTTCTTTTAAATTGATTCAATCAAAGTTTAATCTGCAATGAAATTCCAATTATTTAAGTTATTCTCAGTCTTAAGGAACTGTATTGTGGCCTTCCATCACTTCACTTCCTTCACTAGGGAATAAAAATGAGGTAACACACAAGTAAAATCCCTTTGTCATTTCACCATGGGGAAAGCCAAAGAATTGTCATATCAAAAGAGATGGTTGTTGACCTACATCTACCATCAGGTAATGGGAATACATAAACATACCACTAACCACTGTTAGGACAATAATCAAAAAGTTTCAAACGTCTGAAATGGTTGGAAACTTCCCAGGAAGCGGACACAAGTGCCTGTTGTCCCCACACGCAGTGAGAAAGATGGTGAGGGAAGCAAAGAAGAACCCAATGTTTGGCATCAAAAGAGGGAGGCATACGAGGAAAAGCACCCCATACCTATATGGTGGTTGATCATTGATGCTTTGGGGCTGTTTTGCTGCCAGTGGCCCAGGGGCTCTTGTTCAAATTGATTGCATAATGAATTCCACCAAGTACCAGGACATTTTGGATAAAAACCAGGTTGCCTCTGCTAGGAAGCTGAGACTTTGCTGTAGGTGCACCTTCCAAAAACACAATGACCCCAAACAAAGAGCCCTGTTAACAAGCGTATAAAAAACAACAAACAATATAGAATACAACAAAGGACAAAATAGAATGAGGTACAATAAAATACAATATAAGGGGGAGAAAAAGCTCAGTCAGTTACTTAAAAACAAGTGCATTCCTCTATGACATAGTCCTCCAACAACTGTTTGAATATTTGCAAGGAAACCTTGCATTTCATTCCACAGGTATGGTGCAAAGATGTTGTAAAAGGAACCTCTAACATTATCCAGTCCTGCAATGGGGTGGAATAAGACATTTTGCAAACCTACGGATATGAAGGATCTTGAAAGGTTCTGCAGGAAGGAATGGTCTAAGATCCCTCCAAATGTGTTTCAAAAATGTTAATGATTCCATTGAATCATTAATAAAGTAAAATAATTTCCACATGTTGGACAATTACAATTTATCTCAGTAATGGTATTATTCATTTTCTAACAGTTTATCTTTTCTTTTTACAGTAATTTTAATTCAGTCATTTTTTTAATTCTGTTATTTTGTGCACAGCACCTTTTGAATATATTTCCGAGCAAATATATTATTATAACTCGATGACTCAATCATCAGTAATTAACTTTTTAATCGAAATGGAATCAGTACATGGACCATATGACCCTGTAGGCTTCTGCCCACTCAGTTTCCAGCTTTTGAACGGGAATTGGATTGTTTCTTTTCGATCACAGTCGCCGGGGAGATTGCTTTAATTTCCATTCTTGTGGGCTGAAAGCTGGGGCCGAATGTTTTCTACCTGCTCATGCAACTGAAAATCATTGCAGTCATTGCAGTGTGTTCCCAGTTTGCTTTAACGGAGAGACTGTGCTCTGCCATCATGTTAATTAATACAAGTTAATTATGATTAGACCAGAACTGTCACTTCAAATCAAGGTCACATAATTGAGGTTGGATATAATGTGTAATATAGACTGATATATTTAATTATTGTATCATTTCTAATTATTGGTTATTGGCCTTACTTTCTGTTCATTTGACATTTAGCCTAATGGTATCTTTCATCTAAATGGCTGCTGTATGAATAGTTTTCAGGTCTTTACCTCGTATTTTTAATATGAAATGCTTTAGACTGAGTTCTCCATAAAAACTTCCCTTGGTCTCTGGTTGGACGATGGATGCACCAAGATAATGGACCCTATTGGCTAAAGTGCTTGGCTTGTTTGTCCAACCAAACACTTTCCCCACACTTTTCCCTCCCCCTCAGGCTGACCACCTCTGTGGACGCGGTGGTGGCCATCTGCGTGATCTTCGCCATGTCCTTCGTCCCTGCCAGCTTCCTGCTGTACCTCATCCAGGAGCGCGTCACCAAGGCCAAGCACCTGCAGTTCGTCAGTGGGGTCAGCCCTCTGGTCTACTGGGTCACCAACTTCTTCTGGGACATGGTGAGGGCAGTCCCGTCCACACACACACACACACACACACACATCCGCTCGAACCCGCCCCCTTACACCCCGCCTCCTCCCCGTCCCCCACAGATGAACTACTCCATCAGCACGGCGATGGTGGTGGGGATCTTTGTGGGGTTCGATAAGAAGTGCTACACCTCGCCCACCAACCTCCCGGCCCTCGTCGCTCTGCTGCTCCTCTACGGGTAAATGTGCCGTGACCACACCGACCTCCTGCACTCACGTTTCCCCTTTGGCCCGCAGACAGCACAGAGGGTCAGAATTAAAGGGGCTCTATGGAGGATTAATTTTCAGAAGTCAAGCCAAATCCAATTTTTTTATCCAGTACTTTTGCATAGTTTAGAGTTACATCTGTGCAAGGCAAAACATTTTTTAAATGACAATTTTTGTACCTATTGAATAACAAAGTTAAATTAGAAAGTATTCTAGGACATTCCATATATTAAAAACACATATTTCCACAAGAAAGCGAGGAATGGCTTAGCTCTCGATTGTGCCGCTTCTGAGAATAGTCCCTCGGTGAGCTTTTGAGAAGAGGGCTCAGTTCAGGTGCGAGAGAGAACGCCTTCACAGGCTCAGAGAGCTCCCTCGAGGCCGAACAGCCTGTGTGCGCTCGGCAGGTGGTCGGTGACGCCCATGATGTACCCGATGTCCTACGTCTTCAACATCCCCAGCACGGCCTATGTCTCGCTGTCCTGCATCAACCTCTTCATCGGCATCAACAGCAGCGCCATCACCTTCGTCCTGGAGCTCTTCGAGAACAACCGGGTGAGGAGGGGAAGAGCCATTTCTGCAGAGCAGTCAGAAGATGATGATGATGATGATGGTTTTTACTATTATAAAGCATTACTATGATGAGAGTGAGAGATATTTTTACTATAAATCATCATTGGGTAGGATGGTGATGATGTCGATTATGATTATTATGATTATCATTAAATCATCATTAGTTTGATAATGATGATGTTGATTATTTATTATTATTATTATTAACAATAATAATAATCATCATCATCATGCATTTGGTGTTGATTGTGTCATTGCTTTGACGACTGTGCTTTGTTTTTCCCAGGCCCTGCTCCGGTTTAATGAGACCCTGAAGAAAGCACTGCTCATATTCCCGCATTTCTGCCTGGGGCGCGGCCTGATCGACATGGCCATGAACCAGGCGGTGACCGACGTCTACGCCAGATTCGGTGAGCGGCCACCTCCACAGACAAGTCTTCTGATTGGCTGGGAGGGAAATGCACACAAACCCAGGCCGTTTAGCCATGCTTTGTGGAGACTTGTGGTGCGGCTCCTCTTGATATTTGGGAAGGCTCTCGTGCTTGTTTCTTATTAATAATAATAATAATAACCCTCATTTAAATAGCACTTTTCATCGCAGAGTGATCTCAAAGTGCTTAACAGAAAAGCAAAAGAAAAGAAAAACTGAAAACATCCAAAACAAAAATTTTATTCGAATTAATATAATTTTTAAAACTGTGTATGTGTGTGCGTGCGCGTATGTACGCCAAACTTAGCCATAACATTTAGTGAATAAGTATGTTTTGAGTCTGGATTTAAAAACATTAATGGAATCAGCCTCCCTAATAGAGATGGGGAGGCTATTCCATAGAAAAGGAGCTCTAAAATAGAATGCCCTACCTCCAACCGTTTTTTTGGCCACGGGCGGGACAACTAATAACCCTGCATCCTGCGACCGGAGGGCACGCGCCGGAATATATGGCCGAAGCGCATCGGACAAATACCCCGGCGCCAGTCCGTGTAGGGCTTTAAAAGTTAAAGGGGTGTGTTACCTGGTGTCTCTCTCTTTCAGGGGAGGAGCACAGCATGGATCCATTCAAATGGGATTTTGTGGGGAAGAACATGGCTTTCATGGCCACCGAAGGCTTTGTGTATTTCATTTTGACCATCCTCATCCAGTACCGCTTCTTCCTTGGTCGCTGGTGAGACACCCGATCACAGAGATGTTCATTTGTACTTGTGGAATTCATTAATAGGCATGCCTTTTACCTCATTAGCAATGACTCTGTTGTGAATCACAAGTAGCACATGCATATTGTGTAACACCACGCTGTCTACTGATTGCATTATATTATATTAAATTATATCGTCTTAGCAGGCACATTATCCAGATGCTTATCCAAAATGAAGTAAATAAGAGCACGCAATCATTTTCTAAGATCTGTGCTTCTGTGAAAAAAATCAAAATAATAATAATAATTACTAACCTTTTCCTTCCCAGTGTTACAGGTATGGTACGCAGCTACCTGCAATGATGTCTATCGCTGTATTACTGCACTGATCTCTTGCGCAAACTATGATTGTTCCTACCATGTATTTATGCACATCTTGTAAGTCGCTCTGCATAAGAGGGTCTGCTAAATGCTTAAAATGAAAATGTAATGTAAATGTGTGGCTCAGTAGGTAGAGCACGGCACTGCGACCGCTTAGGTTGTGGGTTCGATTCCCATTGGGGCCACATCAACTGAAATAGATGCACTCATTACTGTAAGTCGCTTTGGATAAAAGCATCTGCTAAATGGCATATAGGCTATAGATGAAGTCAGATCATTAACAGTCTTAGAGCCAATGACAGTAAAACAAGAAGTGCTAGAAGCAGCTATACTGTTGGCATAGTCAACTATCCAGACAAACATATTCAACTAAGTATATGTGACCGTATCAGTAATAAAAAAGCTAAGGCTTGTTGAAGTGCTCCTGGCCCTGGCGATCCAGGGTCCTGAGGGGTTTAGAAGCATCTCTCAATCAGGAGCTCCTTCACACCTGGAACAAGACGTGATTCCCGTTCCCATCTGACAGGCAGGGATTATGCAGTGAAGACTGTAGCTTGAATGAAGATGATTTAGGAAGTACCAGCGGCAATTTATTAACAATCGTGAAAGAAAAATGTAATGACGTCAAATAAACGTTTTAAATGACTCCAGGTTGTCGGGAGGGCCGCAGACAGCCGTTCCAGACGAGGACAGCGACGTGGCCCAGGAGCGGGAGAGGATCTACGACGGCGGGTGTAAGGAGGACATTCTGCACATCAGGGACCTGTCCAAGGTGAGATCCCCGACCGGCGGGGCGTCCGACCCACGCTCCCTCTCAGGGGTCAGCTGACACGCGTGTCTCTCTCCGCACAGACGTACACGGGCAGGAGGCGGCCGGCGGTGGACCGGGTCTGCGTGGGAGTCCCTGCAGGGGAGGTTTGTTCCTACCATGTATTCAAATGCACATCTCGTAAGTCGCTCTGGATCAGAGCGTCTGCCAAATGCTTAAAATGTCAAATGTAAAATGGGAGGTACTTAGCGGTTATGAAAGCGCATTTTGGACGTCCAGCATTCCATGTCCCCGCCCCCCTCCCCCTCCAGATCAAATGCTTCAATGATCGAAACCGCGATGCATTGCGAATTCTGTTTTGGTTTTTCCTTGTGTGTAATGTCGGAATCCGAGAGATGAATCCAAACTGATTTTCCCTATCTGGTTCAGTGTTTTGGCCTCCTTGGGGTGAACGGTGCCGGGAAGACGACCACCTTCAAAATGCTGACCGGAGACACGGACGTCAGCTCGGGGGAGGCCTCGGTCGCCGGTTACAGGTAAACAGCTGGGAACGTGCCGGCGGTCACCACACCTGCCTGCCAGGTCAAAAACACACAAAGCACAGTTATACCACTAAATGACCAAAAATGTCTTATTCACGCATCCAGTAAAGTTCGTCATGGGGCTTTGCCCAGTTTCGATTGTTCAGGATGTTTCAAGCATGCTGGGTTAACTGGCTGCAAGATGTTATATACAGTATACAAAAGTGTTGTGACCTCATAATAAAAATATTATTTTTTTGGGAGCAACAGCAGGGTACCATTTATCCTCATATTTTTATATTGATGTACTTTTAGTGAAGCATTGTTTGGAGTTTGTATTATAGAACCACGTCACTGTTCCTCAGTATTCTCACCAACATCCTGGACGTGCATCAGAACATGGGGTACTGCCCCCAGTTTGACGCCATCGATGACCTTCTGACCGGGCGGGAGCACCTTCACCTCTACGCGCGTCTCCGGGGAGTGCCCGAATCCGAGGTCGGCAGGGTGAGCGAGGCAGCCAACGTGCCCTGGTGCACCGGCCCAAATGTACACGGGCAACAAGAGCCCTCCAGTCCTCCGGTCATTTATGGCAAATGGCACAGATCCTCATGCTGAGATGTGACTTTTTACAGCAAAGGCACCTTTACCTTTCTTCAAAGAAGGCAGTTTTACAAAACAGGGTCATTTTAATGGGTGATCTGGGCTTCCTTACTGGGCTTCTGATTCAGTGAATCAACCAATCATGCTCTTCAGTCAAGACCTTGATTAGTTTAATCAAATGTTTTATAGCTGGGCTAGAACAAATGCCTGCACCCACACCGGCCCTTCTCGGATAAGATAGGTCACCCCTGACTTCAGGACTACATTACAGCTATAAGGTGGTATTTTAGGAGACTGCCAGCAGGTGGCAGCATGAGTTTTATATGACAGGCTGCACTGCTTCTCTCTGACCTCTAGGTGGCCGAGTGGGGGATCCAGAAACTCGGCCTCTCGGAGTACGCCGAGCGCTGTGCCGGGACCTACAGCGGCGGGAACAAGCGCAAGCTCTCCACTGCCATCTCCATGATCGGCTGCCCGGCCCTGGTTCTGCTGGTAGGGGCCGCTGTCGCGGCGTCATTTCTCTCATACGTTTGCTTTAGGGGGCTACACATTTCTCATTGGCTCCAGATGGGCTGCCGTATGGATTCTGTCAGCCTTCCTGCGGGTTGTTTTTTGGAACGTTTTACTGAAGCAAACCGTGTGGGGCAGACAACAGCAGCCCTCCATCTTGCCAGTTTTCAGAAAAATCACGGCAGTGTAGGACACGCTTAAATGTGTATGTGTTTGTGTGTACGTGTACGCGTGTGTGTGTCACGTGACAGGACGAGCCAACCACTGGCATGGATCCACACTCCCGTCGTTTCCTGTGGAACGCCATCATGAGTGTCATTCAGGACGGAAGGGCTGTGGTTCTGACCTCACACAGGCAAGTCCTGAACTTCAGTTTGTGAGCCCTGGGCCATTTTCCCAGAGTGAGTGTGTGTGTGTGTGTGAGGGAGAGTGTGTGCGTGTGGGTGTGCATGCACATGAAAGAGAATGTGTGTGTGAGAGAGAGAGAGGGAAAGAGAGTGAATGTGTGTATGTTGGGGGCTGGGGGGGGTGTGTGTGTGTGAGAGAGAGTGTGTGTGTGTGTGTGTGTGTGTGTGTGTGTGTGTGTGTGTGGGCGGGTGTGTGTGCGTGTGCATGTGTGTGTGAGAGAGACCGAGAGAGAGAGAGAGTGTGTGTGTGTGTGTGTGTGTGTGTGTGTGTTGGGGGCGGTCACTGTGTGCTGTTCTAACTGGGGCTCCCCTGGTTCTTTCAGCATGGAGGAGTGTGAAGCTCTCTGCACCCGCCTTGTCATCATGGTCAACGGAACCTTCAAATGTCTGGGCACCATCCAGCACCTCAAATACAAGTAGGTCAAAAGATATACACCTCTTTTTTTTTAACTGGATTTACAGAATACATCAGAAGTGAGGATTTCCCCTGAATCCAAAGATCTGGCAGTGAGCTTATCAAAGAGGAAAATGTCATGTCTCTCAGAAAATGCTGGTTGGCCTCAGAGGCTGTGAGTAGGATATGATTCCCTGTTGGTTTTGCCATAAAAAAATGTAAAAAAACATGTTCATGTTTACCAATCTGAGCAAGGAATCCTACCCAAGTTTTAGACACTTCCTCTTACTTTTGGGCCCGCATTATGTTATTCCAGATTATGTATCTGTAGACCTGTCTTGGACTGCAAGTAACAGAACTCAGAATATGGAAGGAAATTGTACTATGCCCTGGAAATCCCCCCCCCCAAATGATTGCCCCCATGCACATAGGCAAAAAGGTATTTCAAACAAATTTACCATTTAAAGAATCCAAGTTCATGGACTTTCAATGTTGATTCTGTGCCACGGTGCAGATAAACTGGAACCAGCCAGGCTCGGCACTCCTGGTTGAATTTATTTATTCTTTATTTATTTGTATTCTTTTTCCCCTTTCCCCTTTTTTTTCTGAAGCCATGCTTCCTGCAATCTTCGCTGTCAATTCCTCTGTCACAAGCACGTGCTCTCCTCTGTAGCGTGATGTCAGCCGCCGGTTCCTTTCACACTGCAGATCACAAGTTAAGCTCGCACAGATATGAGTCAGAGGACACTTCATGTGCAGCTTTATACAGGCAGGCCGTGAGCACCCCATTGACCAGCAGGTGTCACTGGTGTGCGATGAGACACGGACACCCTGTGGACAGAATCTCTCCCTCCCCTCCCTGGCGATGCTACCCCCAATCAAGTGTCGTGCTGCAGGGCTGCTGGCCACAGCCGGCACTGCCGGCACTGCCAGTCTGGATCCTATACCAGCCCGTGGGGCTCATCCACACACTAGAACAGTGACCTAACAGGGTGAGCTCCCAGCAGCCCAACCACTCGATTTTTGTAACGGTCCACAGGTTCGGCGATGGCTATGTGGTCACCATGAAGATCAAGGCAGCTAAGCCCGGGGTAGCGCCGGACCTGAACCCGGCCGAGACGTTCATGGAGAGCAGTTTCCCAGGCTGCGTGCAGCGGGAGAAACACTACAACACCCTGCAGTATGAGATCGCCTCCTCCTCCCTCGCCCGCATCTTCCAGCTGGTGGTGGCCAACAAGGAAAAGCTCAACATCGAGGACTACACCGTCTCCCAGACTACTCTCGACCAGGTGCGGTCAACCACTCAGTCCATTCAACCATTGTGTACTCATACCAAACGGTTCAAGTGGTCGTCTCCTCTGTTTGTTCAACCACTTGTGGCCACACCCAGAGGACTGGATTCAACCACCATTTGTCTTGAATTTGACTTGCAAATGACTGTTTAATAAAGTCTTGGTTTTTTCCCCCAAAGGAAACACAATTTTTTCTGTTGTTGTTGTAAGCGTGCTTTTGAAGAAGAAAATTAAATAACATTTTTAATTGCTAGTTAAATTTAAGGACAGATGTTAATTGAGTCTGTTCTTATAAAAATGTAATTAATATAAAAATACCAGATGTGAAAGTAGTATTGTTTTTGAAGTATGCAAAAATGTGCTGCATGTATTACATATGGCCAGTTATTGCCTCTCATATACAGTATATAATTTTAACATGGTGTAAAACATAATTTTATACATTTTAACATAATTTTATTTGTGTGATGAATAATGCTTTGCCCAATTGGTTATAATGTCAAATGCATTCTACAATAAATAATATAATAAAACTGCGATGGATTGGCGACCTGTCCAGGGTGTATTCCTGCCTCTCGCCCGGAACGCATGCTGGGATAGGCTCCAGCCCCCCCCCCGCGACCCTGACCAGGAATAAGCGGCTTAGACAATGGATGGATGGATGGATAATATAATAAAGACATTTAACATATAATAATTTTACATAAAATAGCAATTTTTTAAATTATTTATCAATTTCCTTTTACAATGATGCCTTCAATTTTGATATGATCAACAAATATTCTTGGGTTACATAAGCATAAATGTTAGCGTTGGATCTGTATCAGCATGTGGTTGTGAAGCTGGGGCAGGGACTGAAGGTTAAGTTGGATGCAGTTTCCATGGTGCCTCTTCATAACTGCGCTCTCCGTTTCCCAGGTGTTTGTGAACTTTGCCAAGCAGCAGTCAGGAGAGGACGACGACCTTGTGCTGCACCCTCGAGCTGCAGGCGCGCGGCGGGAAATGAAGATCGCTCCAGTCAATGATCTGCGGAATAAACCATAAGCACGGTGGGCTGGTGGCGCGGTCGAGCTGCTCACTTCTCTACGTGACTTGAGCTGGGATTTGGTGTAACCACAACACATTCTGTTCTGAAGTGGTTCTGTGTGGCTCAGTTGGTAGAGCACGGCGTTGGCAATGCTTAGGTTGTGGGTTCAATTCCCACTGGGACCACATGTACTGAAAAAATGTATGCATTCACTACTGTAAGTCGCTTTGGATAAAAGTGTCTGCTAAATGGCATATAAAAGTGACATAATGTTTACTTTTTTTTGTTCAAGGAAACTGGTGATGATGCTTAACCAAATTCAGTGGTACAGCTTGCTTAAATTTGTTTTAGTTTTTTTTCCCCCACACGAAGGAAAAGGTGCATTGCAGCTGGATTGAATACAGGTCTTAGTCTCTTAAAAAAAGCTATTGCTTCATGTATACTGAGAAAGGTGATCTCTCTGGCTTTTTCATCGGAAACCAAAATCAGACCTTTTGAGACTCTTATATTTCACCCAACCATAGAAAGATGCAATATGTTTGTGGAAGAATGCTGAGATATATGATGGTAGAAATTACAAGCACTTTAGTGGGTTTACTAATATTAGGGATGATTTCAATTGGTAACCTGTAGCTATACCTAAAAGGGAAGGACAATGAATTTAAGGCAGATGCTATCTTTGTCATAACCTACTTAACATTTTAAGTTTTTCAGACTGAAACAAAAAAGATATATTTACGGACAAAGTGCCACTGCCTTTAATTAGTTTTTTTCTTCATTTTATGTAAAGCTTAACACATGCTGGAAGGTTCAATTGGCCCCTTATTCTGTTACTAAGACTGTAAAATATGTCAAATGTATTTATTGCTTAATGTACGTATGCAAGCATTTTATTTATGTATTTTTTTAAAGTACTGGAATCATGTTTTTTGTGAAAATATTCATTTTCATACACTTTTGCTACAATGCTTAAATTCAAAACATGTCCATGATATATTGATCTCTGTTTCTGGAAAGGTAAACAAACTGAATGGACTACTCTGCTTCCAGTAGATGCGTGTGGAGAGAAAAATGATGTGCAATTGTAACTTCACTTTAAGTCTATAATGTGAAGCACACACATCAGGGAGAATATTTCAGTATAAGGGATGTTCATTCTCTCGTTGTATGTCGAAGAGCAATAAAGATATACGTTCATACAAACTGTGCCACGGAGTTGAGCTGGGTTTCTGTGCCTCAATGTGCAAAGGAACAGAGTGCTTCTTTTCCTGTACAATTTTGGGTCAAAATAATTTAATATTGAACATGCATATCTTTATCCTAAAACAGTACATAGGGATAAAATGGCTCATTTTCATTGTGACACTTGTTGTGGTATTTCGTAATGCCTCAAAATCATACCAGTAAGATGAGGCAAATTAAGTTTGTCACTCGTGTCTTATGTAGCATTCAAAACCCCCTAATAAATGCTTCTCAATTTATCATAAATATGGCCAGCCTATAACAATATGTTTTCATAGGACATACAGTGTATGATGTTATATCACAAGTGCCATAACGACTCATAACCTTAAATCGGTTGTTATGCCCTGGTCATAACATTTATTTATGCTTATGAGATGGGTTTAGAATTGATAAAGGTGTTATGAGTGCCTCATAATACGCACTGTAGTGTGAGGTACCATAATTGTATAATATGTTATATTATAACATAATTCAAATTGTACAGTTGTTACTGTAATTGCTTTATTTACTTCAGTTCACAACAGATGCGACGTAAGACGCAAGTAAACCTCACCGTGGAGATATCCACACTGCCAGCCAGCAGGGAAGGGCTCAGATCTGCTGGATGAACCAGTCAATGGGAGCAGACTTGATCTCAGCCAGCAGAGCTTTGGAGAAAAATATGTTTTGGTGAGAAGGCGCTTTCCCAGAATGCTCCGGGGTCAAGCAGAGTGTCCCTGTCAATTACAGCGAGGCCACGAGCGAGTTGGCAGTCTGGCTGTCTACCCCTGAGCAGAGAAATACTTGAATACGTGCAGATAACAATGATGAATATTAATAATAATAATTTATTGTGACAAGTATTATTAGCATTACCCCAATGATCCTAAAAGCATGTTTGCACCAACCTTATTCATTTTCAAAAATGTAAGAAGAGAGAAAAGCAACCATAACATTTGCCTTAGAGGACTGAATAGACTACTGCTTCTGTGAATATCAGATGTCTGGCACAGCCTGTACACATAGTACAAAGGCTTCTCACTCTGGGTTTAGGCTCCACCACATCCTGCAGCTTAGTTCAGGCTGCAGAAGTGCAGGTAAAAGCAATCTCAGGTCCTGTGCCTGAATTTTAGCTTTGTATCAAATCCTCTGAGAACACAGATGAAAAGGCACCTCTATTGGTAAGATATATATTTTTTTTTATTATTATTTATTTTCAGATGTTTTCCAGTTTTTCTCCCAATTTGGTAGCCAATTACACCCTCAATTTTTTTCGATTTACCCTCCCCACATGAGTCCACTGCTCATCTCTACGAGGCAAGTTAATTCTCAGAGGGCAGCGAACTCCGCTTCCTTCGAGACAGAATTTGCCCACTCACATTCTGGAGACTCCTTTTGCGTGCTTCACATTGGACTCGAGTCCCACCTGATCCCAACCCCCCGGGGTGGACAGCTAAATGCCGCCCTGATCGGGGCTGACGGGTCTGGTAGAACCGTGGGTTTCGAACCGCGTTCCTGACAGGCAGCGCACACCGTATCGGACCAGCCAAAATACGGTGCGTTACACCGCTACACTATCCGTCACCCCGAGATATACAATTTTTAAGCTTGACTCCATTTTGTGTGTATGGGATTCCATTATCATGCATCCCTACAAACCGTTGCCACGTATATGTGTAGGATACAGGGCCCTCAAACATGATAAAGGCTCATGTGGAAAGTTTTTTTAATTATTATTATTAGATTGATATAGTAGGCCAGCCATGCATTGAATCAGACAGGCAGTTCTTGGGGACAGAGAGAAAAATTGTTTTAATCACATAGTCCATTAGAGCCTGCCCTGGCTAACATCAAAGCCTGTGATTCACTGTCAGAATTGTAAGCGTGCTGCTGTTTTCTTTTCTTTTTTTCGCTCTGCTGGCATGCAACACGCTCAGGAGTGGCGGTGTGAAGCAGCAGTTGAAGAGGGGCTTTTATTCAGAGGGCCGCAGGTTTGAATCCCAGGTGCAAAACCCCTGTTGTACCCTTTGAGCAGCAACACTCAGCCAGAGAATAGCTGCAGGGACAATGTGGGCATATGATTGGACAGTACATCAGATGTGAGCTATGTAAATTGCCAAGGATGACGACACCTGCTATGCGAATAATTAACTTACCGCACTGTTTATGCAAAGTTCTGGCACCACTTTGGTGCAGGTTCCGAAAGATTCTGGGCTTCTGACGGGGGGCACCATCTGGTTGAGCACAACTTCAGATCTCTGCACACCGTGGAGCACATTTAAATGTTGGCCCCTGTCGAGGAGCCGAGCATGCTGGGAGAGCAGGGTTGCCAGTGCGTAGGGGGGAGCAAAATGTTCCCCCCACTGATTGTCGGGCCATCTGTTATCCCGCCGAAACCCATGGTAAAGGGCCTGGGGGTTCCGAGAGCCTGTCAGCAGGAAAAGGCGCGTCTGCCGCGAAAATCCTCCAATTAAAGCAGAGGTTCCATGGCAACCCGCAACCAGGGGGAAGAGCAGGGTCGGGGTCGGGCCGTGATCCATCAAAAGCGAGGGGAGGGTGTCAGACGTTGATCGGTAAAGATCACACTGGATATCCACAGCTTCATGGGATGATTACGAGCCAGTGCATGATGGTGTGACATCATCACCATCCAGCTCCAGCACACATGAAATGAGAATCGTAGCGATGGGACCCTGAGGCTTCATAATGGTGCTGTCGATCACTGACCCCTAAAAAAAAAAAAAAAACAACCAAAAGACTTTGCTCTCCGCAGCAGAAAGCTCCAATTCGCTCAAATCAGTTTAGAGATTCATGGAGCCTCATACTTCCATCATGAGAAAGACATTGGTGTCATTTTACCGCTTTTCTAAGGGCTCGGAACAGCACAATTCATTTACAGCACATTAGAATGATTACTTTGTGGCCTACTCTCACTCTCTTTTATAGCAGTGCTGCTCAGTCATATTTCCTAATGCAGTATCTCATGAATGTTTTTCCTCTGACAGCAAATATGTCAGATAACAAAACAATATATTTTAGACTAGCAGAACTATTAGCATTCCAGACCCAAGCACAACCTGGTTTCTAAAAGTAAACAGCCGTCAAAAACACACTGCTAGTGTTCCATTACTTGACAGATGAATAGCACTGTATATAAATAAGAAAAATAACAAGAAAATACTGAGAATCAATGCAAGTTTAGTGTAATCCTTGTTCCATCAAGTAACCAAAATCTAATTTGCCAGGGATTATAAATGATTGGTTAATTCCATCCGTGTGGCCAGGCTAGGGTTGCCAACTTTCTAT
Organism: Aldrovandia affinis; assembly: GCA_029706075.1. NCBI lineage: Eukaryota > Metazoa > Chordata > Actinopteri > Notacanthiformes > Halosauridae > Aldrovandia > Aldrovandia affinis. The sequence continues at coordinate 5,773,709 of JAINUG010000030.1, read as the reverse complement.
CATCCAAATACGGGACAAAAGGTGAGGCACACGGGGTGAGGCGGGTATGGTGTTGTACAGATGTAAATCAACACATACTGTACATTGTAACAGCAACTGCTGAAGGAAGACTCAGCAATGTTTGCTTTTCCATGATTGCACTACCAGCTTTACTACAACAAAGGTTATAGTAGATGCAGGACACAACCAAGAACACGAGAAAATCACAGGGGTCACTTCTTAGACGTACAAACACAGTCACGGTTACAACACTAATCCACTCAATGACACAAAGGGTGATGGGAACTGGCACACAGGGAATCATGGGAGACTGAACACGTAACAATACCAATGGCAGCCCCCAAGCTTACTTAGCATACGATGTGGCTAAGCTAACATTCATTACTACTGAACTTATTTACACCGTTACAATATGATGGTATTGTATTTTGATGTCTGACTGGTATTTTGTTATACGGGACAAGGAACGTCCCATACAGGATGAGCCATATTTGCCACGAGACAGTTGGCAACCCTGGGTGTCACATGTTGGGCCTAGACCAATCATTGCTGAGCTGATGTGAGGGCACCTATGCCAAGGCTTCCAGATGACATCACTTTTGATGCATCAATATAAAAAAAATTGCCCAGTATTGCCAAAAGCTCAGGATTCCCATCTGGAAAATAATTTTGGCAACAAATGTTTTTTTCAGCTGACATAACTAGTCATACTAAATACGGCATACAGAACTAGTTTCACTGCAGGGAAAAACACTTCAGTGGTCATAGTTACAGTCATACTAAATACAAAAACTGTTAAATTATATGTTTGAAATGCAATTTCATTTAATGTCATTTTGTGTGCTTAACATTTTTCATCAAAAGACATCCACAAACACTTGGCAGCAAAGACTTGAAACATGACCCACAGTAAACAGCAACAAAGGAATGCCCCTTTGTGTCACTTGTTGTCACCTTCCCATACGATACTGTAAACCAGAAATACAGAACTCATGCGCAGCAGAAAGACTACCTGAAATGACACGCAATTGAACCAATCGTTACCAAGACTACAAAAAACATACCCTTCTCCCTGTATGTGTGTACACGATTGGTACACAATACATGCCCTTCATACTGCAAGTTTCAGTTCAAAATGTGGAAGTAAAAACCTTGCTGGATTTCAGATTCATTTTAGAGTGGTTTCATGTGAAGAGTATTATATTATCATAGTTGTCAATACAACAACCATATAGAGATTGATGGTTTGGATGTACTGGACGTTGATGAAAAGCGAGTACATTGACATTATAAAATGCTTTATTGGACGCTCTGAAGAGTTTGAATGCACTTCAATGTCTTGAAAGCTGAAATGGTATCTGAGTTTTGGATGGGGGGAAATATATGAGATGTTATTAGCTGTAGTATAAATGAATGAAAGCTGACTGCAAAATTACTACACGTTTGTCGGATATGATTTTATGCATTATGGATTTGTAAGCAGTCAATTCTTTGACTGGTACCAGTCAAACCACTAGGGGTTGGGGAAAAAAGGTTTCCTGTTCTGCTGGCATTGCCATCGCTTTTGACAGGTGCAGTTGAATATGGACAAAACATGGATTTGATGATGTATAAAACCTGAAGTGTGATCAAAAGGAATACTTTACTTTGGAGAAATGTAACATTAGCTAATCTAATCGTTTGGGACGAATTCACTTAGAGCATGTCATAGACATGGTTCTCTGTGGCTCAGTTGGTAGAGCACAGCGTTGGCAACGCTTAGGTTGTGGATTGAATTCCCACTGGGACCGCATATACTGAAAGATGTATGCATTCAATACTGTAAGTCGCTTTGGATAAAAGCGTCTGCTAAATGGCATATATTATTATAGACAATGGGGTTAGGCTTCAGGTGGAAAAACAACAAAATTGTCAGGTGAAATAGGATTGCTGTTAAACGGTTCTCAACATTGCTTGGCGGGCAGAGTTCGCCATAATATAATTATATCATTATGAAACAAGTCGATAATGATGTCATTTTGTTAAAAAAGTAATAAAAAGGCATTTAGTTGTCCGTATTAATTAAAACAATATTGACAGTTACAAACAACTGCAACATGTACATTAATACAAATAGGTGTAGGCTATGACTTATTAGAATTTAATAAAATTGAAACAGCAAAATAAAAGTGTCGACTTCTAGCATTATCCTAAATGTTTTATTGTTCTATCTAAGTGTTCTATCGCGGTTAAAACAAACTTTGAAAGGACTGCAGAATCACTTTCGCAGAACCCAATTTCAAAACAACTCTATAGAGAATTTCATTCTTGACGTTTTCATTTAGCCGAGTTCGAGACAATTATAAATGAACATTAAGGCCAATGAAAACCGTTGCAATTCGAACACAACGCACCAGCTGCGTTCCCTAATTAGAAAATCAATTCAACCATTCTCCAGTGGGAATGATTGTTACGTTGTCGTTAACCTCAACGCTATGTAGTAATCATACCACTTTTCCGGAAGAGACCAATGTGGAAACTTTGTTTGGGCTGTTTGAGCTGAAATGTAAGCGTTTTTTTGTAGTGCTCCAGGTAAATTCGCGCGACATTATAATGGAAACGTGGCAGTGACTTAATTTGCCCCGGCAAATGTTTTACTCAGAATCAGAGCCCCGGGCTCATAAATACTATCTAAAGTGCGCCGATAACGCGTATTTTAAACTGGTATTAAACAACGTTACGTCCAGTGAACATTACAGCAACCATATCATCGCTCCTGTTTTTAACTCTTGTTGCTCCACCACTGGACAGTTTCAACCCAATCCCACATGTCCGGACGTGGCTTGCCAAAGGGCACCGAGGAGCAGACGATGCGAGAAGTAAAGGGAGGCAGAACGATAAACGAGAGAGAGAGAGGCGAGGAGCATGGCTGTCCTATGGAAGCACCTGGACCATTAGACCAGAGGGAAGGACAGAAATGCAGCAACACAGAGGTAGGACCCTTTTTCCTCCGCGGGGGGCGCGTGTGTTTGGGGGAGGCGAGTTGAACCCCGGCATCTCTTATTTGACAAATGAAGCACTGTGCAGTGACAATACAAATTCACTTGAAAACCGCAGTTCGCATCTACGCCAAATTAATAACTCATTTGTGAATTCCTATCGGGAAAGTGAAGGCGGCCTTGTCTAACCCTGGGCAGGAATTGGTGTGCTGTTGAATAATGTTAGACAGATAACTAGAGTAAACTTGTGCGTGGAAACGAATCAAGTTATTCAAATGAACTGTCGCACTTGTAGTGCAATTACATTGTATGCATAATTTTAGAGGCATTTCAAAATATGACCGAGAATGATTCATGTCCTCTAAAGAATCAGGTCGGCATTCAGATACTGTTTACGACTGACATGTGAAAATAGCTATTATAGTTACTTAATTCTACCAGGTATTGTCCTTTAATTAACTTCATTGAACAACGAGAAATGCAATACAAACCCTCTATGTTATACAGTATAATGTCAAAAATCGAATTTCAAGCATTGTGTTGTCCCTTGGTTAAAACAATTTATTCCAGAAAAATGTTTTAAGCAACGTTGACAGCGACATGCTGTTTGAGTAAACGTTTGAATCCTTAAGAAAACCACTCATCTGACCTGCTGAGTGGTGAGCATGTTTTGTCTGAAGTGAGGCCACATACGGTACCGAACCATTTTGAAAAGCAGCGTGTTGGAAAGCACTGTCATTACAGAGGGCATGTAACAGGGCCGTGGTGCTCTTATTTGAAATCCCATGCTTATTCTGCATTGTCAACTCGTACTGCCTTGTCCTTCTTAATGTATTCCAGATAGTTTCAAGGGAGACCTGGAATTGTGAACCACCTTAATTATAATGTAAATGACTCAAAAGTTGAGAGAAATTATGCTCCATTATGCAAAGTTTGTTTTTATTCATTATATTTTATTAATTTGTAATAATAATGCACAGGAACATGTATATGTACATGGGACTATTTTCATGTAAGAGAAATTAAAGAAATTAAATGCATAGCATGTTCATAACATATTGATAGACATGAAACAGCAACACCGGGGTGACATTTCCTCAACAGCTGGTGTTTGAAATCCCATTATGTGTGTTCATGTACAACAACATTAACAACAAAGAGCTGGCCTCTGCCTCTGCCTTTGGTATGGCAAATCCTCACAGCAGAAAGAGATCAGACTAGACTGCAGCTGACACATGCGCTACCATTGTGCTGCTATAGACCACAGACACGGGCCAAACTGCACAGTGAACGAGACTCAACACATGCCAAATATTTCCGATGCAGATAAGGAAGAAGATCCGATTGGCTCTGGGTTCATAGAAACCACAATTGCATCCCGGATTGTCTACAATCAGGAGCGCGCTGAACGTTTCGTTGCATGAGTGGCACAGAACCCTTTGTGCCACTAGATCTGTTTGAGATATTTGTGACTGTATTCCTGTACATTTATTCATCGGAAAATAGAGATTTTCAGGCGACAATGTCTCAGAGCAGAGACTCTTATGAAGGGTGACTGACATAGCTTACATTTTTACATATTGTCAATTTATATGCAAATGTGGAATGTATAATTCCCTCCCTCACCACCTCTGCTGAGTGTTCTGGCACAAAATGGATTCCCAGGTGGTTGCTATACATTGCATGTGGTGGAGGTGAGCCTTCCCCCGCTATTTGAAGGGCATATATGGAATGACTATATAAATGGAATCCATTATTATTGTTGGACATTTACGTTGGCGATTCTGGTTGATATACTTTGTTTAACCAGGTAGATCCGTTGAGAACAGGCTCTCATTTACAGTGATGGCCTGGCAAGGTTAAAATCGTTGCTCAAGGGCTCAACAGCCACGCCCTGCTGGATATTCTGGGTACAAGTTCAATAACCACAATGGCGCGCTGACATTGTTCCATAACCATGAGAAAGGCCTTCAACATCTTACTCAAAATGGCCAGCCCGAAAAGAGAACAGGTCAATCCGCCTGTAGTCCTGTGTCTGTCTTTAAAAATGATCAGTTTGACTAATGGTAGGCCAATGGACCAATTAATGTATGACTCTCTGACCCCCCTCCCACTGTGATATGGCCAGTCTTTTATTTTTAATTGCACTAGGCACTGGTTTAGAGTACACTGTGTGCCTACCGCCTACCGGCTGCTGCAGGCTGTAATCGGTGCTGAAAGCACCCAAACCTGCAGAGCTCAGCACATCTGTCAGGAGTCGACTGGCCCTTTTACCGGAGTAATAACCTCCTAATGGGTTACTAAAATTACTGAATACACAGCAAAACACACAATCACACACACAGCAGCCATGCCACCCTGAACCCTTCATGTCAAACTGCTGAAGTTATGCAGGGCTGGACTTGGTTAGTACTGAAGCTAAGCAGAGCTGAGCTTGGCTAGTACTGAAGCTAAGCAGGGCTGGACTTAGATAGTACTGAAGTTAAGCAGGGCTGGGCTTGGTTAGTACTGAAGCTAAGCAGGGCTGAGCTTGGCTAGTACTGAAGCTAAGTAGGGCTGGACTTAGATAGTACTGAAGTTAAGCAGGGCTGGGCTTGGTTAGGACTGAAGCTAAGCAGGTCTGAGCTTGGCTAGTACTGAAGCTAAGTAGGGCTGGACTTAGATAGTACTGAAGTTAAGCAGGGCTGGGCTTGGTAAGTACTGAAGCTAAGCAAAGCTGGACATGGATAGTGATTGAATGGAAGACCTCCTGGGAAAACTTAAGTTGCTGCTGGAAGAGGTGTTATGTGACCGCAGGGGGAATTCTTCCCTCCCTCTGGACCAAATAGAAATCCAATGCCAAAATGATGGTGGATGCTGGGCTGTAGAAGGTGCTGTCCTTCACATGAGACATTAAACTGAGGTCCTGACTTAGGTCAATAAAGATGGCAGTAGAAAGGTTGTTAACCCTGGTTTCCCAGCTAAGTTCCCAAGATCTGACTCTCCATCTGGTCACCTAATCCCCCTCACAATTGATTAGTCGCACAATCCCTTACATAAAGGTAAATAAATTGTACACATACACAAACATGCCCATGAGTGTGCATGCACACACAGACACACACATGCACACGCTCTCTTCCGCCCACACATATGCACATACATTCTCTGAGATGCACACACACGTACAGCTTTATCCCAAGCCCACCAGTATGATTGCATATGGTAACATCACATGGAACCCCATCCTGTGTGGCCTGTAGGGTGTAAAATACTTGTCGCTCTCCTGTAGTACCGTGTGTGCCCTGTATAGTGCAAAACAGTTACTGGCTATCCTTAGCACTGTGTGTGGCTTGTAGGGTGCAAAATAGGCACTACCACTTCTGTAGTACCACATGTGGCCTGTAGGGCCTGTGTAAAATCATCACTGGCTCCCTGGTGAGTGCAGCAGAGGACTGCATGTGCCACAGCTGCAGTGCTCTTTGCATGGATGCTGGTGGCACTTCGGTGAATAGATGGACACAATTTCAAAATTGGGGGTGAAAAAGGAAACAAAGTTTTTAGTTGGAACAGAGTTTTCATCAAGACACCTCTTTGGACTCAGGCACAACTAATACATCTCTGATTATAGCTGTATCTGATATGAAAATGGGCTGTGCAGTTACATATAATTTACCATAATGCAGCACTTAATTGGTGTGCTGGACATTTAATTAATGCATGTATGGAACCTCCAGATTAAACCTGGGCAGGGCTGCCTGTTAGCCTACAGTGGGTGCAAATTCTTTAAGGGGATGGTTTATGAAAGTTTTCAGTTATGTTCAATCAAAATACATGTTAAACCGATGAATACCCCTTTCCTTATAAATGTAACTAAAAAGTAAATCCGTATGCATCTGAGATGCTACAGACTCATAACCATAACAGATCTTGCGACGCCTGGGAAATGGCACTGCTTACTCTGTATGGTATACATGTTGATTATATGTAATATTTTAGTTGTACTGTACAGTAATTCGATTTTTCTTATTGCATGAAAACTACAATTAAATACAGTAATCTTTTCTTTAGTTGCATGGTGTTATTCCTGTACATGATTTAAAAAGAAACAAGGAATATGATAATTTCATGTCTACTTATTTCACAAGTATGAACAAAAATGTTTTATAGATCTTGTAGAAGAAAACCCACTGTTTAAAAATGTTATGTCATCTGCCACGGTTTAAAGGCACAGAGCTGGTTGATGAATAAATCAGACAACGGACTACTGTCAAATTTTTGGCATATACATCAAAACAGGTTTTTGATAAGTTGACTTTTAAAAAAGACATGACGCATACATTTCTCTAGACATTCAGATTTTATGTGTCACCCCTTTAAAAAAATGCATGGCAGCGCTATTGTGGGTAGAGTGCGATATTTCACACATCTCCATTTGTAAAGCAATGAAGGAAGGGGGAACGGGCACATTAATGAAGCCGGATAAAAATCAGTCCTTGGCCATATTCTCTGGGGTCAAGTCACAGTCGAGATTACAAGCAAACGCTAAAAAAATCAATTTTTCCTTTTCCCATTCCGTTCCTAAGGACTATGTCCTTGTCTTTCTCTCATTACGTGATCTGTGTAACAAGCTGTGGATCAGCTACTCTCAGCGGAGCCGTTGGACAGAGGGCCACCGGTAAATTCTGCCCATCACCACTCACGTGGGCCCAAGCTCGTTGTGCATGCACTGAGAATGGAGGGCCCACCCTCATTTAGGGAGTCTTTTCTCCCACACACGCCTCCTTTATGGCGGACACACCGCCCCCAGCTCCGTTCTGCAGACTCTGGTACTCGTCCCTAAATCCAAAGGACCTGCATTTGGTGCAGGGAGAGGAGGGAAATCCTGAGAACTGAATGTATTTGAATGGGAAGTCAATAAAGTCATGATGTTAGTCAGGGTTCCCACACTTACCTTTGCCATAAATCCAACGATTAAGGACCATTCCACCAATTTCAAGGACTCATAAAAACTGTACAGGAGGCTATGTCTGGAGTGTTGCAGACCACCAATAAAACAATATAAAAATCACAATGAAAACGAGTGTTGTCCCCGGATCAGGTCTTTCAACCCCAATCCATACCCAATTGTTTTGGAGTGGAATCTGATCCAGGATCATTTTCTAGACATAAAACTCTACAATGTGATTTCTCACCAAAATATTCCAGCACTCCAAAGTACTTACTGTTTTCAGAACTTTCAAATCCTTCATTTTAGTTTTCTAAATTTGCTTTGCAAGGATTTTCATTGAGCGTGGGAACAATTGTTGGCCTACTTCCCTCAGTTTGGGGAGGTTCAATTTGTGGCCTACCCTGGGGTGCTGTGTGAGTCTCATGGAAGGTTTTGGTGAAGCGCCCCCTCATGGAGACAAACTGCAGTGCAGTTGGGGAGAGAACCCAAGCCATGAAGCTTGGACCCTTTGCCAGATTTTCCCATAATATACTGTGCTAATTAAATTGATCACACCTAGAAATCAATACACAAGGAGAAATGAGCTTTGAATAACATAATGGGGGGGGGAGGCAAATTTAAGGATAAAACATTTTGCATTTAGCTTGAATCGCATTACAAAACACTTGGGTTCATTACAAATTTGCAGATACAAATCAAAGACACATTAAACATTCAAAGGAGTTTCAATGAGTTACAGTGAAATTATTTCATTAGGTTGGGGTCAAAAGAAGGGATCCCACCTGGAGCTTGGATGAGTTTGTTCACCTCATCCCCCCCTTGTCCCCCTGAATAAAGAAGGCAAAAAGAAAAAATGAGAGGAAGAGGAAGAGGAAGGGGGAGGGATGCTGTAAATGGCTGATACATGAGGGTGGAGGTATCATTTCTACACTTATAGAGAGAACCCTGTTTAGCCAGTACCGATAACTGAGTAAGGGATCATCTATAAATGTCCCTCCTGAATATTAATACTGAAAATGTCATACACTAGAGTGGACTAGAGGCTCCCCCTCCTCACCTGGAGAGTTCAATGTATCCAACTGGACAGGAGTGCATGCATGGCTGCATCGTTCATAAGGCAAATAACTGCATCAGTCGTTCACAGCAGAGCACCAACAACATAAATCCCTGTAGAAATCAATCTGGTGCTGCAGGTGACGAGTGTGACTCCCCTCCCCTCAAATAAGGCACAACTCTGACCACAGCCAAGGTCCCCTTTAATGAAAACACTGAGGAGCTGTGACAGTGCAAAGATTGTTCTCAAGTTCAGTCTTGCGTCTTTATTGACTTTCTCATTGGGTGATATAATCTCTTCGGCTCTGAAGACTGCACAGGATTGCAATCTAAAGGTGTTCACCTTCTCCTAAAAAAATCTATACCAGCCAGGCGCAAATTCAGAAGTGTTTAGATGAGGTGTCTGGACCGGCCCTGTTCCTCATAGGCAATCTGGAGACGGGGGTGGGGGTGGGGGGGCATTTTCAATGCCACTGGAAATTCCTCCATCTGTGTACAACAAAAACTGCTCGGAAACGAAGCTTCACTATCGAGGTTATAACTCGGCTCAGAGTCTGCTTTGTCTAAAGATGATTTATTGCCACAACCAGTCTTTTAAAAATGTCTGCCAGTGAAAAGCCAGCACACATGCTCTAAAATAGCCCTGTTATTCTCACTGCCAGTTGAAATGAACACCCTGCCCAGCCTCCAAATGTGGGTAAAAGTCACTTGTGGATTTTGTGGTGGCTAATTTATTTAGCCTTACCAAACTGTAGCTGTTCAGATTGAGCCAATAAAACTTTTAATTTGGCACACTACAGTTTCCATTTCGCACTTGGAACTCAATGGCTCGGCACTAAAACAAAACCCCCCAAAAACGACACAATATCCCATGTAGCTAACTGCATCCAAATGGTAGCAGATGTTGCATATGGCCCTTCACAATGGCATCCCTTGAGTCATAATTGATGTCTAAACACTCCACAAGCACTTTCCCTATTTGAGGTAACAGAATGGACTGTAGTAGCCATTTGTCATGGTTAATGACAAGGGATGTGGAGACACATTCGAGGGGCAACCAAGCCACCTAAAACATGGAACACAACTAAAGGCCTCTACATGCTTCTGTGTAACTTGTGCAACTTCGCACAATGCAACAATTCCGCAAGCACTCTGCAAATTATACCTCTGCAAAGGCTATGCGCAGCCTATGCAACATGGTGTCCTTACACTTCTGTACACTAGTAGGCGTCAATATATTGAACAAGGTTGGTAAAGTTTTCATGAAAGCAGGGAAACTCCTATACCTTAAGTTCTTCAGCCAATCTTTCCTGAAGCTGGTTCATTTTATACCGTGTCGAACAAATGATGCTAGCTATCTGTATCGTTAGCTACTGGTAGCGAGCTTTATTTGGCCGTGATACCAGGTTGCTAGCTTAGCTAATGTTAACATAGATATATACAGGTATGGTAGGCAGCTGCCAATAATGATGTCTATCGCTGTATTACTGCACTGATCTCTTTGCGCAAACTATGACTGTTCTTACCATGTATTAATGCACATCTGGTAAGTCGCTCTGGATAAGAGCATCTGCTAAATGCTTAAAATGTAAAATGTTAAAAAATGATGTACTAACTCGATGAACTATGACTATGAAAGCTCCGTCTCCATTCGCTAACCAACCAATCAATAATGCGCAAAATCTATGTGAACTGTTGCGCTGTGGTCGCAAGTTTTTGTGTTTAAAATTTTTGTGCTAGGTACACGACATCCTCTGCAACCCCCTCTTCGCAGGTCGCAGAGGTTGCGTTGATGTTGCAGAGCCCTGGCTGTGTTGCTGTCGTGTTGCTGTCGCTCGAGCATGTAGAGGCCTTTAGAGGAAAGAAAAAAATTAAAAGTTGTGTAAATCCAAAAAAGGTAATTTCAAGCCCATCTTGGATTATTTGATATCTGCTTCTGTCAATCAAGGCAATCAGTCATTCCATGAATGATTCCCACAGTATTCCAATACAGATTCATCTGGTTATATACTCCCTAGCTTAAAGTGCCAGATAGATTTATGTTTGTTTATTTTTAAGTATCAGATTAGTCCATATCTTGCTCTTTTTTCCCTAAACAACAGGTTCAGTGTTTTAATTGAAATAAATTTATATTAATCTGTCTTGTGAGGGCCAATTACTCGGCATGTGTTTTCTCCTTGCGGTGGGAGACTGAGACTTCATTAACCCCAGAATGAGTGGAGCTACCATAGGCTTGTCAATCGTTGACTTGTATCAACAAATATTGTAAAAAACGTGGTTCTCCATTTCAGAACACTATGAATCATTCTAATCAGCATGTTATCCATCACATGATTGATCTGACCCTTTTGGGGTTCAAGAAGCCTCCCTTTCCATCCTGTACTTCCTGCGTGTTCCCAAGTGTTACTGATTTTAACCAAATGATATAAATAAGTGGACTTATTTATAATAATAATGATTAATTATTAATATAATTATAAAATAAATTGGGTATGCATAATAACCAACTTCTGATCATTCAAATGGCTGTTTTTAAAACAAAAAAGCTGGTATTTTAAAGAGAGCAGCCCAAGGTGTCCTTTAAAACTTTCGTTAAGCCTTCAGAGATGTGGATAGTGATGATTATTATGTGTCTTGCTTTTTGACCACCAGGGGGCAATAGCATCACCTTGTGTATACACAACTGCAATCACTACAACCCTGCGTGTGAAGAAAATGAACAACCTGGTAAATTCTAAATGAGGTGTGTATGGCAAGCCGTTGACATTTAATCCTCAGAAACTCCCAATTGTTTCCTTTGGGAAATTCAATGTCAATGTCAGAAACTCACATTTTTAAAATCTGGAATTGCAATTCCTGGTGTCAGAAACTAGATGATAAAATGTTAAAACGGCTTTCCATAGGTCTGGCCTGCAGATTTTACTCCGCTTTCGTCCAATTCGAATTCGAATTATTTGTCCAATTTAACCACATGCCAACAATTAACAAAACACTGCAAAATAATATTGGCGCAAGACAAACACATACACTGCTTAATAGCATCACCAATCAGTTAAAAAATTTTTTTTCTAAAATAATCAACCAGTCATCGATTTATTTAATCAATCAAATGTTCACGTTCGGTTTTTTGGAAATAAGAACGAAAGGGATGTATTATTTTGTATCTCCTGATGCACCGGTGGTAGGCTAATCAAGCGCAATAACCCTGTTCAGTTCCATCAGACCGAACACTCCAGGCATACGGGAGATTAATGCTCACAGTTACCTGACATCCTTGTAGCCTATCTACAAAAAGAAGAGGGAAGACTCAATTAGGTTCCAATCTCAAATAAAATAAAATAAAGAATGCACAGAGGAAAAACGTGGGGCAATAAAACGTTGTCCCCTTGTTCCCCTTCCAGACTGTTGAGTGGCCACGTGAAGAATGGCTTCAGAGTAGCGGAGCCCTGATGCACGGTTCCTTTCGCGACAAATTGATCAAAGTTGCGGCGCTGTCGTTATCTCCTGATCCGTTCTTGGCTCAGCAGTGCCCGCGCGCTCCGCGGGGATTGCTGAGCAATTGTTTGGTCTTGGCTCGCGCCATCATTTACGTTTTACAATTGTGCTGCGAGTGCTTTGAAATTTTTTAAATGACTGCTCCTGTTGGAGTAATTTGTATTCTGGTTTCTCGGAAGCTAGCAGTCCGAGTGAGCACTTAAAACGGCGGTAGAACTGAACCATGTTTTTTATGAGCTCTTGCTATAGCGTTAATTAGGTACTCTCAATGCCCCCACAAACAGCATTAACAGAAAGAGCTGACATCGCATTAAAACAGTTGCTCAAACTTGCACCATGACCTCTCGCACATTAGCATTAGTTGACCTACTATAAACAAAAGTATTATGTTCTTTATCAATATAAATGCGCTGACGATATTATTAACTATTAAGTGCTGTTGTTAAATTTTTTTACATTTGACATTTTAAGCATTTAGCAGACGCTCTTATCCAGAGCGACTTACAAGATGTGCATTAATACAAGGTAAGAACAATCATAGTTAGCGCACAAGATCAGTGCAGTAATACAGCAATACTACCCGCATCCCAGGGAGAACATAACTAGTGATTTCCAACCTCGAGTTTAGACCACTGAACTCCATGTGAACTCCACAGTACCACAGCACCCACATGTATGCATTCTGCAAAATGCTCTGTGCGCATGTAGACATTCCGAACTAGTTGTATTTGGATTTGAGCCAATAAAAGTTCGCTCGCGCGAACTAGAATTGTTTTACGCATTGCAATGAACAACAGTGTTCAACAATTCTTCCAGGTATACACAACCCCCACAAACAGGTCATCTGCAGTTTAGTGATACGATTTCCCAATGTAGGAATGTCTGCCTTTGCTACAGTCAACATATCTGCATTTGCTTGACTATCTACAGTATGTCTGGGAAAACATAAACAATTTATCTTCTGTAGCGTGGTTCAGAACCGGCGGCAGGGACGTTTCAAAGGTATATATTATGCCCTTGGACGTTTTTGTTGTAGTGGTCAAGGAGAGATGGGGTTTTTGTTGCTTATTTTTGTTTGCATCAGCGCTAATTTACAGTGGCAACCATGCGACTTAAAATCCAAGATATACTCTTTCATAGTAGTCTACATCTGTATGTGTCCTGAAATTTACCAACACGAACATTAGTGAGGCAGTGTGGCACCTATAGACCCCGTTTAGAATGTAAACCAGTTCTCTGTTTCCAGCCACTCCATTTCTAGCGCTGTATGCTATAGTTTGTGGCCATTTCCAAAAAATACATACACATAAAAGCTTCTGTCTAAAACTTTGTTTCACACCAAGAAGCGCCGAAAGTTACATGTAGCCAACTAAAATGTAATCTACAATAAGGCAGTGTTGGCATGATGTGTTCTGCTATTGATCTAAAACTACTAACAAAGAAACTATACCTATAAGATTGGCACCTCTGGTAATCAGCACTAATGATCACCATAAATGACATCAGCCACAGTATTAATGACCGCGTTCAAAGTATTATAACAGTGACAAAATGCATGCATTAATTCACAAATTCCATGGCTACCCCTCCGAGAGCCTAGTCAACACTTTTCTGTTCGGTACAGTAGCAGTGTCTTGACCTGCCGGCTTTATGCATTGACTGGATATTGACCTGAGGGTATTCTATTATGCTGAGTAATGAGAGTGCCTGTACGCCGTATGCTTCTAGGCAAATTCATCAGAGAATGATACAGATTAGCATGCGTTGCTGTTGCTCTGCGCTGTATGTGTAACCCCGCTACAGCCCTTTGAAAGCACGCGATTCAAGTTGTGATAATGCAGAATCAGGCCTTTTGAGCGAGGAAATCAGAGTTTTCCATCCTGCCGCCGTACAGAGGTCTTTGACTGAGAACGGAGCCATCTTTGAGTGCTCTGGAAACATCAATAAATGCTGTTGGAATGTTTACTCGCAACATCCTCTGCTCTAGGATTAAAGGGGGAAAAGACTGTGAAATCCCACAGGTAAAAAGTGTTGTCTTTGGGGAAATGTACGTGTGTTCATGCAGATAAGAACCTAATGGCAGATGGTAATAAATAAAACTACCAAGACAAATGGTAATGAATTAGATATCCAATCAGAAACATCGAATAAACATCATAAAAACGTCATAATAAATATATATTTCAAGTTACTTAATGAAGGAATAGTTACATAAAAGAGTAACTTAAAACAACATGAAAGCATTGTCTAGGTCTGTGTTAACATATGCCATTTTTCCATTAAATGTATGCCACTGTGTTCTATTCATCAATTAAGGAGCTCATAGTACAATATAGCAACAAATAGCTGTGGTGTTGGGCCGGTCTGAGCCAAATGGCAGGCCAGACAATATAGCAACAAATAGCTGTGGTGTTACTGAGGCCAGACACTGAGCTTTTCCTACACACTGATAGATATGACAGATGCTCCTAAGAATTGGGGTGCAATGTGCCTGGAATATGAAAACTGTTTAGTATGATTTATTCAGATCTTCATGCAGCAACAATACAAACACTAAAATACATGCTTGCCCCTGAGCCGAAGATGTCGAGCATGACCTTCCGTTGCCCTGACCAGGCACAGGTGAATGCAGAGCACAGGCTGTAATGCCCTGCAAGAGGCCAACGACGATACCCCTGTCTCCCATCTCTGGAGAGACCTGAGGAAAAACAGACACAGAAACCGGCACTGTGCTTCCAGCTTCATTTCAATGCATTTGATGTTTTCCAAATACTTCATGGCTCCCAAGAACTTGGTGCAGCTTGCAGGGCTGAATGTCCTGTGTACTTGGGGGGGGGGGTAGATAAATGTGTAAGGGCTAGATATCTGCGGGCAAATGACGTGGCTGGATCAATTGTTTCCTGGCAAAGGCACATGGTTATGGGATCTGATATATATATATATGGACTTCTAATGGACAGTCTAAAGGACAGTCTCTCCTGTCTCTGGGCTGGCAGTGTAGTGTAATGGTTAGGGAGCTGGGCTTGTAACTCAGAGGTTGCAGGTTCAATTCCCAGGTGGGGCACTGCTGTTGTACCCTTGAGCAAGGTACTTAACCTGAATTACTTCAGTAAAATATCCAGCTGTATAAATGGATTGTATGTAAAGAAATGTAAACTATGTAAATATAAGTTGCTCTGGATAAGAGCATCTGCTAAATGCCTAAAATGTAAATGTCTCTGTAACAGGGGGCCTCCACCTCATTCCACTCAGGCATTCACCAAAAGGCATCACCTCTAGGGTAGGGAACATGACCGCCACTGTCTGGAAGCATGTGTAACAGCAGGATGCATAGAGAGTTAGGCCCAGTCAGTGACAAGATTTTGAATAATTCATCTGCATGCATGGTTAAACATTAAACACCGGAGGAATCCCATTCGTATTGCAGCGATTGTGGGGGAGGACGAGTGGTAGGCTGTGAGAGAATAGCGCTCTGTCGTTACAGTGACCCTTTAAAGAAAGGACAAAATGTTGAAAAAGCATTGCACTCTGCTGTAATTATGCTTTATTATTTCATTATTTATTTCCTTGTCTGACTGTGCGGACATTCGCAGATGCCATGGGGGATCTAGAAAAAGTAATGCTTTGCCATGACCAATCCCTGTTTGCCATGACCTGCCCTGTGGACATGAGCTTGTTTCTAGGCACACACAGTGACCTGGTGGCTACAGTGGCTTTGCCCTCCTTGGCTGAAATGCTCCTCTGGACCAAATCAATAAATATTAATATTATTATTGTGTTGTTGCTGCTGATGTTATTGTTATAATTATGATTACTGTTACTCTTTCCAGCCCGACCGTTCTAATATCGGAAACATGTTTCCGATGGTTGTAACTTCAATATCTCTTTAATATTTTCACCATTTTTTTCATGAAACCACTCTTTTGATAGGTTGGAATGTGTATTTTCATTATATATGATTGGTTTGTGGCTAGAGGGCGGGAACTAGCTACTTTCTCGAAAAGATAACCTCCGCACGGAAAATGGAGATTAGAAGCTGGCGCCAGAG
>JAINUG010000030.1:5567205-5752205 GCA_029706075.1 Aldrovandia affinis | reverse complement strand
AGTTTCATGAGCATCTGATGGCCGTACGGCGGAGGTGGGAATCGATGCACAGTAGGTTTGGCTTGGATATTGCTTCTGGAAAGCCGACCCCAGGTCACGGACCAGAGTTGTGTCACTCTCCCCTAGGCCTTAGAGACGGTCAGAGGTTGTGCGTGATTGTCTCTCCCGGAGATGCCAACCCCAGTCATGGACTGAAATTGTGCTGGCACCCCCAGGCATGAATATATTAGGGAAACTAAGGAGGAGAGCGAGGAGGTGGTGGGACACAACGGGCAGCTGTTTGTAGTATCGGAGACTCGAGTAAGTGAGGTGAGGTGAGGTGAGGTGAGGCCCTTGTTTATATACTATGTGGGGGGCTTATGAATGAGTGAAGGCAGGTGTGAGGGGTGGGAGTTGTGAATTGATTGTGCCATCTAATTGCACAAAAGCCCCAAAGCCCTCTTCACAAAATTATGTTATTAACTGAAATGAACTCACTACTTCTCCAGTGGTCTGTGTTTTTCAAATATATTATTTTGGTTGGAAAAAGAACGGTTTTGAACAGGACTATGGCTAGCTGTCCTCAGTGAATCCAATGCTCCAGTGCAGTGTACATCATAATACTGGTGTACATACCACAAGGGCAGACCACCGATCAGTTCTGTCTGAGTGGAGTGTGTGCGTGTGCTCTCTTTGTGTGCGTGAGGGCTTTACAATGGTAGAGCTTGGCAGTCAAGCCACTCTTTAGTAGATTACGCACACAGACACAAACTAATCTGCTACAGGCATGTCATCAACAGCAAGCACGTCACCGCTTGCAAATTCCACGCCTTCCTCGTGCAGGTGCATCTCAGACTCCTTCCTCCAGTTTTTTTTCCCTTGTCTTCTGCTATCCAAAGTTTGCTGCTTTTTTGACACCAGGTTCTGTTTTTGCATTTCTGACCAGTTTTTACATTGGGTATTTTTAATGGTACCTCCTTAGAGGTGCGGCCCGAATTGGACGCTCACGTCTGCTGCCAGCCCTGCAGTGGAGGATAGCGTTTGTGCAGTATCCTTTTATCCTAGTATCTCCAGTGGTAAGCTAAAGGAATTCCAGCAGGCATTTAATCAAATCATGTTTTAAAAAAATAATAATTTAGACGAAAAACACCGGCACTCGCTGCGACTCTCCTTCCCGTCTTGAATTGATTCAGGACATGGCACATAAATTGTGTGGCACTTTTCGCCTCCAGCTTTCTGCCTGTCTCTGAGCAATTGCTGATCTGTTAACTACTACTATCAGTGGTAATGGGAAAAGAAAGTTGACCTTCCTTTAAATTGTCAAGTTGGGAGAAAATTGTAACAGAGACATAGGCCGGATAGGGATTTTATTTTCAAACACGAAACGGTGGAGGAATCCCTTATTTGGATAGTTGCAAATGAAAGATGCTAAATTGAAAAGTATTATTGTAAAAGTATTTTGACCTGGGGTCACTAGACTTGTCTTCCACACTTTGTGGCAGCTTTGTAGCTATGAATAACATTTCAAGAGCTCACTCAATGCAACAGCACAAATAATTGGCAGCAGAGGGATTATGAATTGTTTTTAGAGAGATGGAGGAATCTGGCATGGTGTTCCTTAGCTAAGGGCATTTGAGAGAAAAAAAAGCTACTGATGCATAAGTGAAATGGGGACATGCCCCCCCCAATTATTCAAAACAGTCATATCTGTCCCCCTCCAATAATCTGTAGATATAGAACATTCCCCTTCATTATGTCCTCCCCAATATTTAATGTGAATTGATGCAAGATTAATTTTTTTGTCATATCAGTTGCTTCTGCTTTGATACAAGACTGCTTTTTATGCATGTAGGGCCTGCCAAGTCAAGCGCCAGTGGAAAGACAGCAATGGTGGCTTTACATGGAAGATATGAGCAATTTGGTTTTGTTCAGAAGTAAGAATGCCTGCTTGGTAGGTTTGTCATAGTTGTGACAGTACCCCCTCCTCACCTTGGATGTACTTGATTTAATTACCACAGTGTAATTATTTTATTGAATACAGGCTGAGTTCATTTATGCATGGCATTGGCTGAGTATACCTACAGTGCCCCTTTAAAGTCTACACCCCATTTAAAAAATGTCATCTTTTGTTGCCTTACAGCCTGAAAAAAATAAAATAAAAATGAATTCAGGCTTTTCCACCTTTATTTACACATTTTATCCTAAAACCTCCAAGTGGAAAAACAATTCTCAAAATGTCTGAACATTATATAAAAAATGCAATAACTTTGATTGAGAAGTCTACACCCTGCTGAGTTAGTACTTGGTAGAAGCACCATTTGCTTGAGTTACAGCCATTAGTCTGCTTTAACATGTCTCTATCAGCTTTGCACACCTAGATTGGGCAACGTTTGCCCATTCTTCCTTACAGAACTGTTCAAGCTCAGTCAGATTGAGTGCGGACCGTCGATGGACTGCACTGTGTAGGCTCAAGGACATCCACCTTTTAGTTTTTTAGCCACTCCACTGTTAGCCTTAGCTGTGTGCTTTTGGTTGTTCTCATGCTGAAAGGTGAAACTCCTTCTCAATTTCACTTTCTCGGAGAGGGCAGCAGGTTTTCCTCAGGAATTTTTCAGCATTTTGCTCCATCCGTTTTCCCTTCTATTCTGACAAGTGCCTCAGTCCCTGCTGATGAGAAACACACCCATAACATAATGCTGCCACCACCATGCCTTACAGTAGGGATGGTGTTCTTTGGGTGATGTGCTGTTTTTGCCAAATGTAATGTTTTGCATTTAGGCCAAAACATTGGTCTTTGGGGCCTCCCGGGTGGTCTAGCGGTTACAACGTTAGACGCTGGCCACTGCAACCGGGGTTCGATTCCACCGGCCGCGCCAGAGTCGGCTCTGGCTGGGAGTGCCACCATGGGGCGGCGATTGGCTGTCCGCCCCAGTGAGCGGGGAGGGAGGCCGTCATTAAGTTCGCTGCGTACAAGAGTGGCTCTGGAGTACTGGAGTTATGGTTGATAGCTTGGCGAGTGCTGTCTCGGAGGATACCAGGGCTGCCGGTCACAGGGCTACAGCAGCGAGGGGAAGATTTACATGAAAAATAGAGGGTGTAATTGGCTACTAAATTGGGAGAAAATGGGATAAAATCTGAAACAAATTCTTAAATGTAGATATCTTTTTTAAATGGTCTTGGCTTCACCCTGTGCCTAACAAATTAGAATGAGAATGAACTTTTCAGAGATTGTGCGAAGATGTAAACTTTCGTGAACTCCCATGACCCTACCACCCCCCATTATGAAATGCAGAAGAAAAAAAGATATATTACTTGGCTTGATTTTTGCCTTTGTTTGCATGCTCTCTGGTCAAATAGAAAGAAAAGGGCCCATGCTGGCTAAATGACTCCCTTATCTCTCAACGGTGTAATTCTGGCATTCCTTTAACCTTTATTTTCCCCCATTGAGAGTGATTGTACACATGATCCTCACACTAACTCACACATGCACTGCAGGTGGTTCTGAAGTAAGTGAAATGAGTTGTGCAAAATCCCCGCGCACGCATCAGATTAGCTGACAGTGACCACTGACATTGACCACTTTGCCATAAGGTCCTGCAGCTCCTCCTTAGTTTCCATTGGCCTCTTGGTGGCCTCTCTGATCAGTCTCCTCCTTGCTCGGTCATCCAGCTTGGATGGAGGGCCTGATCTAGGCAAGGTCCTGGTGGTGCCATACACCATCCACTCCTTAATTATGGTATTGACCGTGCTCCAAGGGATATTTAAGGCCTTTGGAATCTTTCAGTAGTTGTACACGTGATCCTCACACTAACTCACACATGCACTGCAGGTGGTTCTGAAATAAGGGAAATGAGTTGGAGAAAAATCCCTGAATGGGTATCAGATTAGCTGACAATTAGTAGCCCAGTAGTAACTTAGGACCCTAAATGATATCCTAGTCAATGTTGACTGTTTGCGTAATTTCAAGCTGTATAAATAAATTAAAAAACAGCCCAAAAAAAGAGAGAGAAATGCTCAAGCGAAGCAGTCGACCCTCATTTGTCAGGATTATTCGGGCATTCGGTATTCAGTTCTGCAGCATCATTTCTTTAGGAGGGTGCATCTGCTCCTGTCACTACTCTGACACGCTGTAATAAATATCTCAGCCTGAATGTACACATCTTAACCATATGAAATATGGATCTGTCATATTCCTGGACAGGATGACTGTGTGATTATGTCATTTTTAATTCGCTTGCTTTTTCTAGTGATTGCTTACTCTGGTTTTGGGTTACAGCAAATGGGCTGACTTCGCCATCTAATGGAATTTATGCTTGAAACGTACTATAGGTTCGGTATCCATCTCATGCCCCCACCCCCCCCCAAAATGACCACCAAAGCCACAAAAAGGTTCATGTTTGACACCTTTATATAGCACTCACTGCAAGCTGTAGCCTAATGCAGTGGATATCTAACACACTAGTACATGGAAGCATGTCTATACCATCATGCCATATATTATGGATCTATATGGCACATTGCCATTTACTATAATATAAATATTTAAGAGATTATAATGATCACTACATTACCAAGGATGTGTAAACCAGACAAAAGGGTTTTTATATCTGAAAGACTAAAATATGTAATTGATAAAATGTGGAAAAATAGCTAAATATACCTATAGTTGTATCTGCACACCTGTGAAGTATTTGCAGGTATTAGGAAGAGAACCTGTCTATTTAAAAAAAAGAAATTCACTGCAAAACTTCCATCTTGCAAAAATGATCTTCTATTGCTGCCGTTTCATTCTATGACCTTTTGTCGGAGCACATTGCCACCTGAAAATTACATTTGAGTTTCAGCTCAAGGTCCCTTTCTCCTCAGAATTCTTTGTATAACAGTTTACCAGAGGTTGGAGATTATTGTATGCCATAAAAGGGAGATGAGAATAAATAGTGTTTACATTTTGGTGTGAAACTAAAACGATGTGCATTATGCGTCCTTAATTTTGTGCAACGCACAGGTTTACTTTTGCTTTATACTCGTTCTGTGTCAATTTCAGTAGCTGCCAAACTTTTACCGCTGTGGAGGTTATGGAGATGAAGAGGGGAAAACAGCATATTTACTCAAAGTTAAGGACATGAGCAATGCATTTAGATTGAATTTAGGCACAAGTACTAGGCTAGGCAATAGAGGATAGTCATGATTTTCTGAAACTGCAGTCCCCCATTAGCCAGAAGAGGAGGAACAGCAGTCAACTGGAAGGATTCCAATGTGAAACTCTAGAGATTTATGAGAACAATTTAATCTGGACTGCCCGATACATTGGATGTAAA
Organism: Aldrovandia affinis; assembly: GCA_029706075.1. NCBI lineage: Eukaryota > Metazoa > Chordata > Actinopteri > Notacanthiformes > Halosauridae > Aldrovandia > Aldrovandia affinis. The sequence goes on along the minus strand of JAINUG010000030.1, from coordinate 5,746,908 downwards.
TAACAGCTGGGGGAGGGTTCATTTACACTAAGAGGTGATGTAACTGTTGTGAGTGTGTGTAATTTATAGAAGTAGTGTCAGCTTTCATTCTCAATAACTGTATTGTATATGTATTATCAATATCACGGTGAGAGTGACAGGTAAAAGTGTTTTGCGACTTATCCTATAGTTTCAGCTGTACCTTACTTTCAGATGGCCATAAAATATAACCTTTGTGAGTAGAACCGAACACGAGGGTGGAAAACCCTGATAAATGATTTTAAAATAAACTGCCCTTCAAGGAGAGCAAAAAACAATTAAATGTTCATGTTTTTATATCGACTTTCCTTCGCAAACAATGTTTTATGGCATTCGTGTAGCATGGTAACAATAAAAGTTTAATGCTTGTAAAAAGTATACCTGAACAATCCTATACAACAGTGTCCAAAATGTAACATGGTTGCAGTGACTAATGTAAATGACACCGGGGGTACAATTTTCTCACAGCTTCTGCACTTCGGCTGGCTCTGTCTCCTTCATATACATCAGCGTATAATGTTCCCTCGTTAGAGATTGTCCGTAGGGCCAATTAACTTGTGCAACATGCAGACAGTGGCAGCTTGTTTGTGCAGCATATCATTTTAGCAGGGATCTGGATGTTAACACGTTGATCAGACTGAAGCTATCAAGACAGATTTGTTTTCTTTGCTGATGGTGTAAGAAAAAGGCTGAATCTGATAGCACATCTGTTCAAATAATAGTTGAAGGTTGCACAAGAGTATAAATGGCAAAATGTGGCAAATTAAAAATTAATTTTCTCACACTCTGAAGATGACTACCTATCGACATGTATAGTGGCACGAGGCACTGAGGCGCCCTTCCAGTCACGCTCCCCCCAAAAAGCTGTAGGTGTTTAGCTCCTGCAGTGCCTCCATGGTAACAAGGAAGGAAGGACCCCTGGAATGATTTTATTTTTAGGTGGCTTGATGCCAAGTAAATGTTACTTTATATAAATGTTCGCTTTATACTGTGTAAATCTGTTGGTTAAAGATGCCATGCAAGATAAATGTTTGGGAACTGATATCTGCTTTGATTCATAAAAAGTTAACATCTGATGATATTCAACAAGCTATTACTGAGTGACAGCCAAACAACCAAAAAAAACGAGAACAGATCCCTGCCTCCTTTGACAGGGATTTGAATCATAATGAAAAACATGTTTTTCATCATCCTGCATGCTTCAATGCAATACCACCCGTTTATTGCTGCAGCCAACACTAGGAAACACCTTAAGTCCAATCATTTCAGGCCAGAATGGAGATACGAAATGCAATTTTTCACTCAATGCCTTTTCCCCCCCACAAAATCTCTGAGTTGCAGTGCTTCGGTACAGAGGAAATTGCAAGCTGACCTCTATTTAAAAACAGTTCTGCTGTGGCTCAGACATTGTTTTGACTTATGACTTCTCTTTGACCAAATTATGAAACTACCCATGTGGGAGGTGAGTGTAATCCTGTAAAGAGAACCCGGAGGAAATGCTGTTAGTCAGAAGATGAAATATTAAAGGGCAACCCCTGGCCTTTAACATTTGGAAGTCATATTGTTCCCTTTATTAAATATCAGAAATCAAACCCTGTCATCTAAAACAGAGGTGAGGTGAGGTGTGTCCTCAAATTGTCACCCTGAGGCAGAACATGAGCGAAGCCTGTCATGATCGACCGAATCTTCCTCTAATAGATGAGCCGGGTCCAGCAAGGAGCAGGAGATGAGCCATCCAGCTTGTTTATAGATCAGTGAAACCACACGACCATCTCAAAGTGATGTGGACGGTGAGCTCCAGTTCCAGAACACTGAAATCTTAAATACAAATATGTAAATTAATGTGGTTATGAATTCATAGAATTCATCGTAGATTACGTAGGCACATAATGGCTCTTTCAAAAGTGAGAGGGTGTCGGGGGCCTCCTGGGTGGTCTAGTGGTTACAACGTTTGGCGCTGGCCACTGCGCCCGGGGTTCGATTCCACAGACGCGCCAGGTCAACATCCTGGCCAGTGCCGTCTCAGAGGAGACGATACTTTGCCATTGTCACTGCCGGTCAAAGGGCTACGGCAGTGCACTCACAATACGAGGGGGGGATTCACAAGAAAAATAGAGGGTGTAATTGGCTACTAATTTGGGAGAAAAAAAAAAGCGTGAAAGGGTGTCAATTTATTATGTTGTATTGTTTTCCCAAGCAGACAGCAAATGCACTGAGCTTACATTTACTCCCATACAGCTACATATACTGTCTGGAAGCTTTGTTCACTTTGGAACTGGGTCATCTGGTAGAAGAAATCAAATGGAGTTCAATGATATCCGGGCTAATGGTCCAGGCTCTCGCCGTGCATAAATGTTTTTTCCACAATATTACGCATGACCAGCACAAGGTGTGTCTGTGTAATTCCTGTGTGATATATACCACAGATTTTCTTCACATCCCTGGCACATGGGAGAAGACAACATGGCTTCTCATGAGAGGAAAACAAAGTTTCCATCGTATAAAATGTTTCACAGGACAGCGATACAGCCTGATCATTCAAGGTTGTATTCCACAGCCGAGGACCAATCTCTTGAAGGACTGGATCCTAGTTTATAATTTATGGCTTTGTTAACATAAAAAGTTTACATTATCATTTTGCTTATTTGTTGAAACCATATACACATATACACAACCGGTTCTTTGCAAACATTTTCCTCCTTGGGTTAGCCTTACGCCATTGTACAATAGATTAAACTGCGCCCATAATATGCTTACTTGCCTTTACTCACATTATCTGTTCATTTTCGTGGATTTAATTTTAATGCTTTATAATCGCGAAATGCTTGCATTGCATGTGTGGAGGCTTGTTTATAAATATATATCTCGTGGGCTTTAGTGCTCGCACGCATTTTATAACCATTCCGCTTTGTGTTTAGAAGCACACGCACAGTGAAATTACTTTTGGAATAAATTATGACTTTTTTAAATTTATGCTCTCAGTGATGACAATCAACAATGTGCCAGCATCTATGGCGGTGAGCTGCGGGCCTTGGTAACACTGCTGACCTGTGCCACCTGTGGCAGACAGCGTTGCAGGGTGCGCAAAATGAAGACCGCCTGGCCGTGCGGGAAATGTGAAATGGCTCTGTGGGTACAGCTCGACAGGGTCTGCTATAGCGTGTGGCACAGCAGAAGGGAGGGAGGAGCACCTTGATTGGAATGGAATGCAGCATTTCAGCTGCCCACAATGGAGCTAAAAGGGCTGCAGTACTTTGTCAATAATAGTGTAACATGTGAGAAGCGATGGATCAGCGTTCTCCTGTCACTACCTGTCAAACATCGAAGCCAATGGTGCAAGACATTCTTAGATGTGTGCACTTGTATGTACAGCGGATTGATTTCAGCTCAGTGATCAAAGTGGTGTGTATGTGGTATGTGTCCAGATAATTACTTACCCACAGCAAGCTGCCTGCAGCAGAAAAAAAAAAAAAAGGAAGTTAGGAGGGAGAGGTGTCTGAAATGTAAACAAATCCATTTTTTATGTTTCATTAGAATCGTGAGACGACATGCCAGCGTTGGCAGCTTTGGCTTATTTACCCAGATTGGCTAAACTGTCATTTCACAAGGAATGGCTTATGGGATTGAAAAGCCAACGGACATTGGGCTTTTTTTGGTTGGCCTTTTTTTTGTTGTACTAAATTGAGTTTTTTACAATCACTTTGGCACTCATTTCAGAACCTTGAGGTAATTTTTCTAAACTGTAGACACAAAACCCAAAACGGATAATCAAAATGCACATCTTTCAAAACTCTAAACACTTTTTTCAATTGCCTGAATACAATACACATAAATCTAAAATGATTCGTTTGCTGAACCAAATCACTTGTTCACAATGACACAACATAACATCGAAGTATTAGCATTTCAAAATGCAATAAACACACACAATATGATACAACTGTCTTTTCATTTCATTACAATGCATCTAACTATCAATGAATCCAACTGCTCAAAATGATAAGTAACTGTAGCATTACTCCTAATGCATAGTTTTAGGGAAACTGATTAACAAAATGTCATGTTTAGATCATGAATGTTTTAGGATAAAGAAATCTATTGGCACCAGCGCAGCCCCGGCAAATGCCAAGAATCCGATTTTGCGCCCCGGCAAATGTCTTACTCAGAATCAGAGCCCCGGGCTCATAACTATCTAAAGTGCAACAACAACGCATATTTTAAACTGGTATTAAACAATGTTACGTCCAGTGAACACTACAAAGGTAAATAGAATGCAGAAATGCAGTGACACAGAGGTAGGAAAAGTTTACCCTTTTTCCTCCACGGGGGGGGTGCGCGTGTTTGGGGGAGGCGAGTTGAGCCCCCTGGCATCTCTTATTTAGCAAATTAAGCACTGATTGGAACCAATTACTTTGGAACATGAACCAGTTTTACTCCATTATCTTTGGATGTAATATTTCATCATCAACCTGTGTCAGACACTGTTCCTATGGTTCCTCTGGTTCCATGCTGCAATATCGGAGGATGGTGTGGTGGGATGCAGACCTCTTATGGGATCCTATAATGCAGCTCTACTTTGAATTTCCTTGATGAGCTACCGCAGGTCTGTCAAACTGATGGAGTGATTTATGTGATAGTGTGGGACGATGTTAGGTTCCACCATGCTGAAATGGTGCAATGGTGCAGACTTGGTTTCATGTCATGTACTTGCCCCCATACTGTCCTTTGCTCAACCCAATTGAGGAATTCTTCTCAGCATGGAGGTGGAAGGTCATCGCCCTCACGAATGTGCCGTCCTCCTCCAGACCATGGGTGACGCATGCAATGACATCACAGCAGACCAACATCAAGCCTGGATTCGGCATGCCAGAAGGTTTTTCCCCTGATGTATGGCAAATGAAAATATCCACTGTGATGTGGATGAGAACTTATGACCAAATCCGCAAAATAGGCTTGATGGAAATAACTCACCAACAAATGTCATTATTTTGTTTTGTTTTTCACTGCAGTTTAGGAATTTTGTTTTTCACTTTGTAGCTATAATTATTTGTTACTATGATTCAAACAAACGTATGAATCATAATTCTTACATGTCGTAATTGTAATATATATTTTTAAAATTCTGATTTTGTTCAATGATTCCACTGTCTCTTCTACTGTCTCTACTATTCCCTTTATTTAGAATCACAAAAATAACCATATTGACACATGTATCAAGTATTTCTTACTGCAATATTAAAGGATTGTAAAACCAACTAAAAAGTGACGCTATCGGTGTCTTGTGTGTGCGTGATCTAAACTAATGTTCCTGTAGTATTTCATGATAAATGAGTTCTTTTAACCAATGATTAAAATAGTGCAAGATTTCTTCAAAGATATGAATGCACAATGCAAGGTTTTGAACATAGGGCAGGCTGTGTTACAAGTGCTGACCATTTTGAGTGTTCTATGGTTTTGAAAATTGAGCACAAACTTGTGAGATTAGTGCCAAAGTGATTGTAAAAAAAAAACTGTAAAAAATGAATACAATTTTTAATAGCAATATGGTTCTGACCGGCCAAATTTATGTTTTTCATTGAATAGTTTGTTGTAAGAGCCAGTTGGCAATTTGGTGTTTTTTCATGCTGGGGGCATTGGCTTAATATTGCAATATTGTATAATATTGGCTTTGGGATTTTGAAGTCAGCCTGGAAAACATGCAGCACATTTTGTGTGCATGTGCGTGTATGTGCATGTATGTGCGTGTGCGTGTGCACGCGTGTGTATCTTTGCGCGTGTGTGTGTGTGTGTGTGTGTGTGTGTGTGTGTGTGTGTGTTTGGGTGCCTACTTGGAAGAAAAGAGTGCTTTGGGACAGAGACTCTGGGTATAAGCCAGTGTGGGGAATCGCATGTATTAAAATTAAACACAGACTTCTATGCTAACTGCTGGAGGGTGAGCTGACCATCTCTGTGGGGTGTTGACAAACACAGAAGTGAATGCAGCTTCTCAAATTCCCAATTTATTTCCCATCCGTCCACACACACACACACACACACACACACACACACACACACACACACACACACACACACAGGGGCATCGAATGATGATGATGGGATTGGCTAATGTTACTGCCTACTTATTTTTGCATTCACTTCATGCATCGACTAAGGAGTTTAAATGTCACAAGTCTGCTTAATTGCACTTACTTTAAAGCGGCAGTGGGCAACTTATTAAAATTAAAATAGTGCTATATGGACATGATAAATCAGTAGCGATCAGAGAAAGGAGCTTCTGTGAGAGAAATTCAGTGCCCCCGACATGTTTATCGCCTCCAATTCCGCATCGTAAATCAGTAGTGTCCAAAGGATTCGGTCTGGATTCGGTCTGTTTGTTCATTGGTCCATGGGAATGACACCACTGGAGTGACGATTGAGGACGAGAGTTGAGTGATGTGTGCAGCTTTATTCACACTTTCATCTGGCTGACTACAATGCATTTACTTTCTCCATCGGCAAGGTTGCTCTCACGTATACAGTGAAATACTTCCCACGTCTTGAAAGATTTTGTTTGTCTGCAATGATCATTTGTAATTTGAAAAATAGTTCAATTATTCGTTTATGCAGTCATACTGGTTGTATTTATAAGTCTGGGTGCACAGTCAAGACTGAGGCCCAGAGAGAATCTTGAGCACGTGACCATCTGTGTTGTCAAGCTGAATTCAGCAGTGATCCTCCAGGTGTTCCCTTTCAGTACATTGTACTATGCATCCAATAGTGTTTTTTTTTTTTTTTTTTTTTCACTGACTACAGAAACAACAAATCCACCAATGGCTCGCTTGATGTCCGAAAACAATGGGAGTCTATGTACCGGCAAGTAGCTTGAAACTGCATGTCGAAATGACCTCCCAGTCACTTCTAATTAACACGTTCAGCCATGCGGTTAATTTGGAAGTTGAACTAATATTGGATGATACTGTAATAGTAGCTTAGAAAATTACGCTGAAATTGGACTACAGCGCTTTCAACGATTTAGGTCTCGCTACCACAAATCTTGTGAACTTTTTAAAACTATATGCTTCTATCTGCACAAATGATATCAGTTAAGATGTCAAAGAGACACATTGCTGAGCTAAAAGCTACTGGTAATTTTGGCATGCAATTTCGAAGTTTGAAAGCTTGCAAAGTTTAAGACTGATGTGGGAGAGCAGGAAACGGCAGTGAAAAAAGCGTAAGGGGAACGAGTAGTGAAAGGCGACATGATTTCATTGATCTACTTGTCAGTTGTTTCAAATTCTGTCGATGCTGAGAGAAGTGCATCTTATGGGCAGGTGTTCACACACCATGAAAGAATATACAGTAAACCAAATGACAATGATTATATTGATCTTCCACATTTAGAGCACTGCACTTTTTCCCCCTTATTTAAATGTGTGACATCCACAGTTGCCCCTGGTTTTACGTGTGTGCCCCTGCAAAAAAAAGAAGCTTGTTTTTAACACTGTAGGGCAGGTTGCTCATGTCATCAACATTTCCCACCTCTTCAAAGAAAAACTATTTTAAATATTCTTGGACTATTTACTGCAGCATTGTGTAATACACTACACGTCTGACATGTGATAAGTGGATGTAAACATAGCGCTGTCATTCTTCTCATATGCCTGATACTGGCCGGATACTGGTAATTGAATGAAAAACTGAGACGATTGTTGCAATTTTCAGAGCCGCTTGTACGCGGCGAGCTCATGCCAGCTTCCCTCCCCCTGGAGACAATCCCCAACCCCAAATGGGACTCCCAGCTCAAACTCCCTTAAGACTCCCCATAGTGTAGAACTTGAATTATAATTTGCTCTACATACAAAATTTAACGTGATTTGGGTGGGCCAAAAAATCTATTTCGATTTTTCCGGTTGTACTCCCATAGTGGCAGTCTAAAACACAAATGGTACATTTTACTTCAGCAAATTTCAATGATGACTATGTTTACTTTTGCCTTTGGCTTACAATTCCCTGCACAATCTCCCTTGATCCCCATTTCTTTTTTTCCTCCCAATTAAGAGGCCGCTGATCCTGCAATTGGTGAGATCTTGGAATGGTGTTATACGAGGTCAGCGCTGAAAATACTGCATCACTGCAATATAGCATTCCTATTAGTAAGGCACATAGGAACTGGCCATATTAGAATGAATAATCATTTGTGCCACATTAGGCATTTAACAAGAGAAATGTGTGTCCAACAAACTCCCCACAGATTAGGTTAGGGGAACAAGTCTGTGGCTGATTACTGCATTTTCCCCCTCAACTCCTAAAGTGAATTCCAGGTTGTAAAACGTTTTGAGGTAAACAAACACCTCTTTAATTTGACAATCATATTTATGACTGTTAGTGCCAGTATATCCTTCTGAGATCACGTCTGTTTGGACTAGAGACGGGGTGGGCAATTCCGGTCCTGGAGGGCCGGTGTGCAGTAGCGTCATTTCAGCAAAAGCCAAGGTATGGCAAGGGAAGGTGTGTGTGGGGGGGGGGTGACATTTTTTGTCAAATCAGTAGTGCAATAGTCAATTTTGGTGAGTAGTTTCTGTACAATTTATTTCTATATTTAGGTAACATTAATAAACAAAGGAGACAACTACAGTATGTAACTAGTAAACCTATTTTTTAATTCCAGTGGATCATAATGATATAGTCTTATACAAATCTTTTTTTAGTGAAATGTAGTGATAAGCGCTACAGGACCTCATCACGGTAAGGCACATTAGCTAGCTTGTTAGCTTCACAATCGCGGGTGGCGTTAAGTCCGGTTTTTCACTAAAATAACATATAGAACGTGTTCGTATTGACACAACATGACATGGACTTCTTCATGAATATGTTACAGTTTAATTAACAGTATTATGGCGTTTATACAGTTTGTATAAAATTAAAAATGTGGCTAGAAGCCAAGGTATGGCGAGTGCCATACCTTGCCATACCAAAACGACGCCCCTGCCGGTGTGTATGCAGGCTTTTGTTCCTACCAATTAACCTGGCTTAATTAACTAATTAGCTGTATGCATTAATGCCGGTTCACTCTCAGATTAGATTACAGCAAACATTTCATACAGGAACACAAGAACAGTCTTCAGTTGTCATTCACGAGCTTAACAGAAAACTTAGCTAAAATGTCAGATCATGTAAATGATTGGGCTAATTAAATAATTAAGAACAGAAGTAGGCATGAAATGCAGAAACAAATACGGCCCTCTTGCCCACCCCTGGACTGTCCACCAACAATCCTCATCCAACCTGATGGATCTTGAGCAATTTTGTAAAGATGAATGGGTGACAATTGCAGTGTCCAGATGCGCAAAGCTGACCCAAATAGACTCTCTGGTGGTGAATACTTATGGAATCAATTATTGTCAGTTTTTTTAGTTTTTAGTGTTTTTTGTGTTCATCAGTGGCAAGAAATCCCAATTAAATACATTTTGATTCCATGAAGAAAGAAAATGTGAAAAATGCCAAAGGGGGTGAATACTTTTTAAAGTGTGTGTGTGCGTGCGTGCATGCGTCCGTGCGTGCGTGCATCAGGGGTGGGCAATCTTACCCTGTGTGGGCTGGTGTGGATGCAGGCTTTTGTTCCAACTGAACAGTGACACACCTCATTCCACTAATCAAAGCCCTGATTTGTTTTGCTGGAACAAAAGCCTGCACCCACGCCGGCCCACACAGAGTAAGATTGCCCACCCCTGGTGTACATGCATACAGGTAACTGCCAAAATAAAGGAAACGCTTGAGTTAAGGAGCAAGTAGCATTCCAACATGCTTAGGGATATTTATCAAAATGCTCGGCAGGCCCAGTTGCTCATTACTTTGGATACCGTGGCTAGAGGAGATCTCAGTAACTTTGAAAGAGGGATGATTGTTGGAGCACATTTGGCTCAACTTGCTGATGTTTCACAATGAACAGTGACTAAGATGATGTTGGTATGGAAGTCTGAGGAACAGACATAATCACCTAAACCCAATACATCTTACTATTAAAACTGGAAGTACTTATTGAACAGCCTGTACAAGATCATAATTACAATATATGATGTATATTAACATTTGAAGCAAGGGAATCCAAAAATGGGCACCGTTGTATAACCCCTATAAAAAGCCGACCATTTCTAAAAATCATCAGTATGTAATGAATTGCGCGCGAGAAAAAAAACATGAATTATCCAGCTATACAACTAAACATCAGTTCACCCATGCCATGTTGAGAGAAATTAATCGCTGTCAGCTATGAGCAAAACTCAAGCCAATACATTACAAAATAAGCACAGGAAACGGTAACATGATTTATGCAATCCAGCACAGTAAAATATATCAAAGTCAAGAGGTCATCCATTTCATTTTTAAAAACGAATGCTGATTTGCAGGCTTCTGAGCATGTCTATGCCTTCCTGATGTCAAAGGAAACAAGCTGCAAGCGCTCAGCATAAGATGGTACACAATGAGCTCCTCTGTCTTATATGCGGTTAATGAGAATTTGCTGTTAATAGTGTCAAATTAAGGTGGTTATGGAAAATGTCAGATGAGATTAGATAGTTATACTATTATTATACTATTCTATATTCTATATACTATATACTATTATCCTGACCAATATACTGTATATATACTGTATATATTAGGTGACTATGCTGAAAAAGCCAGAAAAAAGCACAGAAATTGCATAAAAGGTCTATGTTAAGGAATGGAAGCCCCCAGCCACTGAAATCAGGCAAATGTTGTTAATTCAGTCAGCTTTACCAGTCACACGGTGGGTTTTCCCTTTAACCCTCAGATTGAGTTGGACTCTTTTGTTTAATGCAATACAGTTTCCATTTAGAGTCAATGACCTGGCACAACATGTTACCAATGGCATCCCAATTGTGTCCAGTGTTGAGCAGGCTACAATTGGGAAAGTTTAAATGGTTCCTGGTTGGGAGGAAGTGTTGTGCATATCTTATAGAACTCTGCTTATTTTGGGACACTTTCAGTTGCTATGCCTTTGAGTTTGTCACTGGCATTAAACGGAAGTGCAACTTTGGCAAGCCCATAAACAGGAGAGACTGTCCCCAAAGTCATCTTTGTCTCGGCTAGAAATAGTCCTAAATTTAACCCCGTAACTGTCACTGGCCCGCCGTTGGGTCTTTCTACATCACATAGCAGGTTCCCCTTTAAATATCACGGTTAAATGTGTTATATGCACAGAACGGGCGGAATCTCGTCTTTTCAACAATGCATGCAAAACAATCCTGTCCCAATTTAAGGCAGGGTACTCTAGGAGAATAGCTGCTCCTTACCTTTGGTGAAGTCTAGAAATCCCCAAATATGACAGATCGTTGATAATGTGAGCATCCTGATCAATGAAGTGCAGAGGGGGTGGCTACAGTGGTTCGAGCCGCTGCCCCTTTGCACTCCTTGGCTTAAATGCCCCTCTGGACCAAATAAATATTTTTTTATTTTTTTAATTATTATTATTGTTGTTGCTGCTGCTGATGTTATTGTTATAATTATGATTACTGTTATTAACTCTTTCTAGCCCGACCGTTCTAATATCAGAAACATGTTTCCGATGGTTGTAACTTCAATATCTCTTTAATACGTTCACCATTTTTTTAATGAAACCACTCTTTTGATAAGTTAGAATGTATATTTTCATTATAAGTATTGTGTATGTTGATAATGTAAGTAGTTTTAAGTACCTGCAATAAAATGTATTAACTGTATAACAGTGTACAGTTTCTTTTTTTAATCTTCAATATGAATTAGGGATAGTGAAGTGACAATCATTCAATCACCTCATTGACAACTTCAACTGGATCAGTTTTTCATGCAGGTACATGGAGCGCACAAGTCTGTGTGCATGCATGAGAGAGAGTGAGTGTGTGTGTTTTCATGGTGTCATGACGTAGTGTGCCGACGTGGGGGTGCCCTTTTTCTTGGCTTGAGCCACTGCCCCTCAAAATGTCTGTGCACGCCCCTGATCCTGATCACCGTAAGGGTCTAACGTTAAGTAGCGACCCTGTTTTGTCACAAGAGCAAGCCAAATCTTTTCTATAGGATTTGTATCGCCAACAACGGCAAAGATGTCATTCTCAGTTTACGAGATATGTCAGTATGTTATAGGAAAGTTTTGTATCCTCGCGATGGTAAATATTTGCTCCAAAATAAGCCCACACCAGTCATTCTCCAATAAGTATTGGCCAAACAGACCCCCCTGAATGGCAACCAGTGGCACCAGTATTATCATCATGTTGCATAATTGATACTTCTTCCCTCCATACATGCTGAAATTTGCCTATGGTTCTAGCCAATGGGTTATCCTTTACAATGATACAAGGTTTCCTTTAGTTTGCATTTACTATCATGAATGTGCTATGCGCACATTGTGATGCTAATGAAGATGCACGTGATTGAAGATCGGGCACAGACTTCAGAGTTTTGGAAAACTCTTAATACTTTTCTCTTAGTTTATTTGGATTTATTATTTGGTTTTACAACACCAAAAACCCCAAAGAAGACCCGTTTCGACGGCCAGGATCCCGTTTGTGACCAGTGAGTAGCTACCGGTCAGCTAGTAGGCGGAAGTGACTGGCACAACCAAAATAACCTATAGCTTTTCCTGTGTTGCCTGACTGAAGAACACTAACTGACACTGTAAATCATTTTGTGCAATGAGGGCAGACAGTTGCCAGAAGTGCAATTTTGTCTTGGCAAAACAAATTTGTCATTTTATTTATTTTTTATTATAATAATTATATATTATTTATATTGGTCCAATATTTTGACAGCTGTTTCTGTTTTTTTGAGTTGATAATGGTAAATGCCTGTTGGTTACTTTTTTACCATTTGGGAAAAAACTGTTACTAGCCAATTCTTTAGTTTGACTTGGTGTCTCTCTCTCATAGGCAACAACATGTTGTAGTGTGATTCACAGTGTCACAGAAGTGAATTGTGCCACTTGGAGACACTTTGAGCCATCACATTAGTATCGGTTTTGTGAGCAAAATAACAATCCATAATGGTTTGGGTGATGGAAACAGGCTTTATAGTCATCAAAACATTTTAGTATGTTTTCCAGTGTCACAGAAGTGAATAGAAATCATTGGGCCAATTTGGCCACCTTGGACAGATTTTGAGATGCTTGGAGATCACCGGTGAAGTCTTTTTTTTTTTTCAGACTTAGTTGATATTGTACAAGGGATGAAAAGATCCACAGGTATATCATGAAATGTGACTCATGTATTGCTTTTTAAACATGAGATTGGAAACAAGAAAACTATAAAAACCTATTTTACGTTTGATCTTTTGCCCTTTGGGATGTGTTGGGTCCACATGCTATGCCCCTACAAACTACAAATGTGTTTCCAAATTATACCAAATGTAGGCATGTGGCCAGTTCTTGAGCTATGAACTGTTATATTTGGGTATGTCCAAATAGGCATGAAAGCCAAATATTGGGGGTGATGGTTAAGGGGTTAACATCACAAAACTTATTTTTTTCCTCAATTGGAGTTAATGTCAGGCTCTAACAAAAATCAGTGGGCCCAGAAGGAAAATGGAAAAATTAATAAACATAATAAATATAAACTGACACTGACATCCAAGCTGCAGGAGAGGAGACCAGATGACCTGTTCAATTTCGCCAGGATTATCTCGATATGAAAAGCCATAACACATCCAAAATATTAAGGCCCTTGCCACAGATGCAGTATGGTCTTAAATCTTTTATGACTCCATCAATATTCATTGGAGTGGCTTCAGTTGGGGGCTTCAGTTCATCTTTTCTGCTAAACCCACTGGAGACTGAAGGAGAAGTTTACCAGAAGTATTATTGGGTTATTGCTGACAGTGGTAATTAATCTGTGAGTAAGCATTAGGGAAAGTAAAATGTATTTTAAAGATATGATATTACTGCACCTCTTCCTCTCTGTCCAAAGACAACAGCTAAGCATGCCAAAATAAGAATATAAACGCCCTGATGAAGGCTTCTTCCTGTAACATGAAGTCATAGGATGCTTTCTGTCCTTATCTCCTTTTGGGATATGCCGTCATAATAAAGGTTTTTTATTTTATTTATTTCAATTTGTTTGTTACCCAATTTTATAGCCAATTGTGCCCGATTTCTAATTCAACTATCCCTTTCCCCTACTACGGGCTCGCCGCTGCGACCCTGGGACAGGGACCGGCAGTGACAAAGGTGCCGAACCGGCTCCTCCGAGACAGAACTCGCCAAGCTGTCGACTGTAATACACACAGAGCCAAATATTATCAAGAGTGCCTTGGATCCATTTTGACATTGAAGCAAAACAATTTTTTCACTGGCATCTTTCACATTGATATTAAAAATATAATTGTGTTTTCAGAGCTGTGCCTCTTAAAGGGTGCCCATTGTCAACCCCGCACAATCTTGATGAAAGCAGAACCCATTCTGTGCTCTACCGCAAAGTAGTTGCATTTTAGATTGGGCCTTTCTCCTAGGGGAAATCAGCTTGGATTGAGAAACAAATCACTGCCCCAAAACAAATTATGTGCATTATTGGCAGGCTATTTCACTGCCTGAGGAAATGACACTGAGAAAGACATCCATCAAGCAAAGAACTATCTGAGTTGAGGAGCGATATCAGTGGATGACCCCGTGGCAGTGTTTAATCAGATGGACTTTGCTATGTTCACATTTCTCAATGCTATGGCCATTTGGAAGCTGGCGACTTCAATGGCTGCTGTGGTGGCAGAACTTTTGCCTTTTCCCTGCGGTGGGGACCGTCCTCATTCCAGGGATGTTCTTGTGCTACGGAGACGTTCAGTTTTTTTATTTTATTTATTTGTAATTTTTTTGGGAGGCAAATACAAAAATCTTCTGCTAGAACTATGAGGTGAAGAGGTTTTGTGTGTTCTGATTGTGCTGTCACTTTAGACAGACAGACATTAAGAACTATTTGGCAGTATAGAACGGTTCATTTTCAGACCAAAATACACACATTGCAGCGCTAATGTGTACGGACATTTTTTTCCACTCGTCGTAAGGGTTCAGTGGAAATTCAAAGTCAAAGAACAAAAAAAGAAAGTTGGGCAGGATTTTAACGTTTTCAGACTTTTCTCCATCAATTCTAAACTCATGGGGCTTATATATAGTGATATATATATTAATCTATACCGAATTAGGAGGAAAGGTGATGGATCCAAAAGCTTGGTTCAAACCAGAGGAAGTGTGCAAACCTTGTGTTACTATGTTCAAAAACCTTGTTGGTTACTATGGAGGTGTGACAGGAGATGGGAAAACGTATGACACTTTCACACCACCTTCATTCTCAAGTATTTACTGTGCTTGTATAAAGTTAAATGGCTTCAATATAAGTATGATGCAGTTAATTAAAATCAGTTACACCACCAGCTGTGCAATACTACATCAACTTACAATATATATATTCATATATACACAACTTTTTACATGGAAACAATTATTCTTAAGTGCAAGATAATCTATAAGTGAATAGAATTTGAATACATATACATAAATATGATATCAGTTTAATAAATAAACCCATAGATCACTGTAGTTTATGAAAATAATAAATTAACACTTACAGGTACTATATGGGATGGTCACTGCAATAATTTACACTTCTGTTTTGTCTTTTTAGGAACAGGTCAGCTATAGGTCGAAACGAGAAAACTGGTTTGGCATGATGGTAGCTTGCCGAACTGTTCATAAGGCAATAATGTAGCTAATTTTTTTAATGATAACAATGGCATCAGATGCTTTTTCCAGGCAACAATATTTAACATTTCTTATTGTACAAAATGAAGCATAAGCATACCTACAGCAAAATCTTTATTTGGGGTGTGTGTATGGGGGGGGGCATTAGCAAAACTGGAGAAACACGCCTGCCCCCCTCTCATATACTAGACTGTATAGTGTGTGTGTTCTGAATGTATCAGAAAGGACACCATTCACTAAAGCCTCCTTACGTGACTGAGTAGAGTCGGTGCTGTGATGTCATCAATCACATAAAGGTTGTAATAAGAGGCGCGTCTGCGTTTCGATCCCTAAATATTTCAGAGATGTGTAAGCAATTGTCATTCCTCACACAGCACCCTGTCCAGCTTCTCTGTTTGTACCTCTTTCAGTCTTTCAGTGTGTTTGTGTGTGTGTGTGTGTGTGTGTGGGGGTGATGAGTAGAAACTGGGAATATAGCATAAATAAATAAATACCTCCACTGTGTAACAACTGTAACAGTGTAACACTGTGTGTAACAGTTGGCTAGGGGACATTGGAAAACTGCAGTGAAAAGATTAATAATTACAATCCAAACAATAGACCCTGTTCAAAATCATGGAAAATCGGGATTATAACCAAAAAGCCGTAGTAAATGCTGAAAGAATGTTGAACATTCAAACACAAAAGCTGTTAACAGCCTTTGGAAAACACAATTACATACAGTAAATAAGGCATACTTGTTTCTGTATCTATGGATAGAAAACAAATAACGGCACTATTCAATCTTCCTACTTTGTGCTTTTATTAGTACATTTAAGCAGGTGTTACTTTGTACATTATTTTACAAGCCATTTTTCTCCCCAATTCAATTGAAATTGTGGTGGAAAGCAACACTAATTTATCCGTCAAAATTAAGAAGAAACCACAAGGCAGGAGGGTTGAGTAGCGCCCTAAATATACCAAATTCTCAATATCTTTACTGTATCAGGGACCAACCTTCAGGTTGTTGTTTTGAAGCAAACCTATAAAAGGCATTATTTTAAGGAAATACAACATAAATGCTGTCCACTTTGGAAAAGAAAAAAAAATTGATACAAAAGAGCTTCACCAGAAACTATAGATTTCTTATGTGAAGGATTCCTTTCTTAAGAGTCATCGTCGGTTTTGATAATGTGGAAAAGTGTGACGTTGAACAGCACTTGGTGGCCGTTGTTCCAGGCGTAGAGAGCCCTGTCTCTGGCGTTGTAATCGAGCATGGACATGTGAAAGTACTGGTTGTGGAAGGGGATGTCCGTGTACTCGTACGTGGACGTCTTGGTGGAGTAGGCGTAGTAGACTTTGGCGCCGGTCAGGTGGGAGTTGGTGATGTAGAGGGTCCCACAGATCATAAAGGACTCCCCAGCGTTGCGCTTGGAATACTCCGTGTTCCAGGTCTTGAGAACCTCCAGGGTCTGAGGGTCCAATTGGCTGATGACGATGTTGCCGGCATTCTGATTGGTGGCGTACACAGCCCACATGCCCAGCTCGTCGGCCATGAGGTCGATGTCCGAGAAGCCCCCCCAGGTGTACGGGTAGACGTTGTGGAAGCCAGCGTACTCGAGCGCCCGCTGGGCCAGGATGCGGCCCACCTCAAAGCCGTACTTGACAATGATGTTGCTCTGGTACTTGTTGTAGTACAGGGAGCCGTTGTAGACCACGTGGTTGGTCCCGGCCCATTTGAAAGGCAGGCTGTAGGTTCGCGACTCGACCCCGGACACAAAGTCGTCCATAGACTTGTACTCACGGACGATCTTGTTGTTGGTGTAACTGTCCATATACCAGACCTGCATCCAAAAATGGTAGGAAAAGCCAGGTTAGGTCCTCAAATATGCATGTTTAAAATTCGGAATGTATTCTGAATCACATCGATCCCAAATGAACTTGACACTTTACAAGAAATAAACTTCACAGCCGTCTTTGATTGACAGCTGCAGTGTTGTTTAGGCGTACGCTCTCTACACAGGGAGCGAGGCAATTGAGAACAAAACAAACAGATTAAGTGCTCACAAGGAGAAAAACGGTCACCGGCTGGCATGACTCACCCTGTTTTTTCTTAGAGAGGCCTCAGGGTCAGTCATCCACGCCCCAAACCTGGTTCCAGATGTCTTTATTGTCACAGGCCCAGTGATTTTCATTAATTTTCCACATGCTGTTGATAAAGAAACACAGAGAAGATTCTTATAGCCAATTTCATGCCTCTGCCGCAGAACAGTTTCTCTATCCTTGCACAGGTAACTGCCAAAATAAAAGAAACACTTTAGTAAATTAAGGGTTCTGGTGGCTCTTTTATGGTGGTGTGTGCATTTCCATGACATGGCAATAAATTTGAAGCCATTCTGCGTGATCACCTTCATCCTGTGGTGAAGCATTTAGATCCTTATGGGAGTGGATCTCTTCAGGGATAACAATGCCCCATCCACAGGGCACGAGTGGTCACTCAATGGTTTGATGAGCATGAAAATGATGTAAACCATATGCCATGGCCATCTTGGTCACCAGATCTCAACCCAATTGAACACTTACAGGAGATTCTGGATCGTTGCCTGACAGCGTTTTCCACCACCATCAGCAAAACAGCAAATTATGGAATCTCATGGAAGAATGGTCTTGCATCCCTCCACTAGAGTACCAGACATTTTTAGAATCTATGCTAAGGGCACTGAAGCTGTTCTGGCAGCTCATGGTGGCCCAATGCCCTATTAAGACACTTTGTTGATGGTTTGTTTATTTTGGCAATTACCTGTACTTTCCAAACATATTTGGACAATCCAGAATTTCAAGCACTAATGAGACCATTACGAGACAATTCTAAAATAAAGTTAAAAGATCATAGAAAATGTAGTTGTTATGGTCAATATTTTTTGGAGGGCCCCCAAGTATACTTGATGACAGAATACCATAGTTCCTTAGATGGAACCCTCCCAATGCATAGCAGTTTGAGTCACTCCTGGTCTTATAGGCAGGTGAGCTGGAGGCTTCCACCCAGTACACATACCTGCTCAAACTGCTTTGCACTGGAAATGCTATTTCCATTTCAATAAAACCATAAATGTTTTATTTCCAGCTCTGGTATAATGCAGATATGCCCTCCATTCAGATACACCAGTGCATCCTGGGATATCAAATCACAGCCTGATATTAAGGGTCAAAGGAGCTGAATCAGTGGGTGATATGCAGTTCATATTTGATTCACTGTCCAATCTGTATATCAAATCAAATGGATGTCTTTAGCGCATTTCACTGTAAATTTGTCACAATGCGCTTTACAGCTGACATCAGCCTTTACAATGCGCATTACAGCGAACAAAAGCAAGCCTAGGGCCACAGTGCAAAAGAAAAGGCATTGGTTCCCTTGGTGGAACAAATAGGAAGAAACCTTGGGACAAACCAGACCCAAGACGGAGAGCCCATCTTCCTTTGATTAGTATTCAAAGTGGGAGTTTGTAATGGCCAACAAAGGTCAATCCTTTCAAATCAATTGTTCATTGTTCACAATGAGCTAGTGGTGAGCAGTGAAGGGGTGCAGGTCAGTTTGAGTGCAAGGCTGCTGGCTGGGACGGAGGATATGCCATTACAATAAAGGCATTTTAATATCGAATAGTGCATTGGAATCTCTGTCTCTGTGAACATGCTGCTGTGCTGCTCCGTTGGGGGAGGGGCCTGGGCCCTGTGGAGGAGGAGCCTGGGCCATGTGGAGGAGGAGCCTGGGCCATGTGGAGGAGGCAGTGGAAGGGGGGCTCACTCAGTTTGCTCATGCAGTTTCTCAGCCGGGTCTCCAGACTGAGGACCCTCTGGTGCAGCTCCTCGTAGTCGTAAGCCCCGATCTCCTCCTGGATCGCCATCAGCGCCGCCGACAGGTTCCGGATCTCCTCTTTGAACTGGGTGATCAGCCTGGCATCCGTCTTGTACTGCTCCAGCACCGGGATCAGGGGCTGCAGCTCGTCCATCTTTTCCTTCAGCTCCTGCGACGCGAGAGACAATCCGAGACGAGACGAGACAAGGCGGCTAAACAGGCTGTCTTTATTTCTTTATCTCTTTTGAACTCGCGGTATGATTCTGGGGACCCCACAGAATTTCAGTGATAGTCCCATACAGCTCAATGCATGGGAGGCCTCTCGTCAGTTCCCAAGTTTACAGTTTCCATACCATATTTCCTTACTTGATGCATTTACAGTTTAAGTTTCGGAAATCCAAAACAATTACATTGCATTCTACTCTCATGCCAATACGTTAGATATGCGTTTGGCTTTAAGCTAGTTAAACGTTGTACAGATCACCCTGTGATGAACCGATTTTCTTTTTTTATGTGCAATGCGGGTGAGACATGACATCAGTGAGATTTCATGTGCCCCATCGATGTCTCACTGATTTTTATACAAATGGTGTTCTGTTATGAAGAGCAGAGTATTTAAAATATATATATATATTTTCTATTTGTTTCCCTGTTTTTCTCCCAATTTGGTTGCCAATTATACCCTCTATTTATTTCAATTCCCCACCCCCACGAGTCCGCCGCCTGTCCTCCGGGGCGAGACACTCATTCCGGGCCGATTGTTCCCGCCTCTTCTGAGATGGAAATTCTTCCATGGACGCCTTTTACCTTCTCCTCGACGGACTCGTGCCGGCTCACCCTCCCCCTTCCCCCGGAGGCGGACAGCCAAATGCCACCTCCGATCGGGGCTGATGACCAGGGCCGGTCTGGTAGAGACGCGGGTTTTGAACCGCGTCCCTGACAGGCAGCGCACACCACACCAAAGTGTGGCGCGTTAGACCGCTACGCCATCTGCCGCCCCCAGCAGAGTATTTTTATTACTTAATGTGATTAAGGGCAGATGATCACACCACCCACAAAGCCTCATTTTCATGTCATTAGAAGAAACATCTTCCTTGACCTGAAGCTCCAAGCCACAGTATATGGTTATTTTAAAAACAAGACTGTGATTAACTTGAAATTACCACCTACTGTGATGCTGTTGCTACTCTTAGGGTAGTGTCATGGACTTGGGATGGGATTTGTTGTATTTTCCCCCATTCTTTTCTCCCCAATCTACAATTGCCAATTGTGCCTCAAGTTAACACGGTGCATCTGAATTCAAAGCGTTCTACATTACAATACGCTGCCACAATACCAATAAAAAGAATTACTTCGAAGGAGACAAAGAAAGCAACAACAAAAAACCCACGTACCTGAAAATTTCTAGTCATTATTGTTTTCCTGTCAGCCTCGATTTGTCTAAACTTTGATCTCAGTCCTTTCATCTGATTCTCCATTTTGATCACGTACTGAAAATCCCTCTGTGTTCGCAGGTTCAGCACCTCTATTGACTGGGACATATTCTGTACCTGTTGAATATACATACAATAATGTTAAATCAACATCTTGAATCCCCCACGTGCACAAGCAATATGCTCTGCTTCTCTCGCTGAACAACACAAAGATATTGGAAACCTACATTACACATTACACCAGTATGATTGTTACCCCATCAAAAATGCTGTCATTTTCAGCTCCTCTTCTCACAAACTCAGCTACCGAATATAGGCCTAAAGGAGCATCACATTCTGAATTATCACAGCCACCTCGAGTGGGTTTGACACAGAAAAATAGCACATCAAATGAGCACAGAGGCTCTCATTAATGATTTATAACACACGATTAACCTGATTATGTTCTGACCAATTTAATCAAATAAGTGGTAATGATTTCAGGTGTTAGTTCACTCTCTCACCCGCATTAGCAAAATCCTTTATCATGAATCAACTAGTCAAGCACCCCCCTCCCCCACTCCCCACATTCATTCATGAAGGCTAAGGAGTTATGGGGACTGAGTGAAGTGATAATACTGTCTTTCTATGACTGCATTCTGTACTCAGTTTGAAGTACCTTGTGTGAAAATCACTATAAAGTCATTTTTATCATTATTATTAATGTTGTTTTTATCATTATTATTAACAATCACAACAATAGTAACAAAAACAACACCACTAATGATAATAATACAAAAACAACTGTACACAGCACAATGTAAACAAGCATAAATGACACCGATCGAAAGCCCTTGAGATGTGGTCATAAGAATAAAGTGAGCCTCCCCTTCCTTCGTTGCAATATGATGGTATAGCTAGTGTGTCCATAGGTCCAGTGCTATCCTCTGCAGCACAGTGCCTCTCTCAGTCTCAGAGCCTCTGACACTGTGCATGAGCACAGTGCTCACGCCCTGATCACTGGAGCAGAGGTCCCAGGGACCTAAGACCCCAGGCTCAGGATCTGTCGGAGGAAGTCCTGGAAACCGCGTTATGAGGGCCCTCGGGCCGGATCGTGCGTTATTGGCACCCATTTCACTGCTGCCAGCTGCATCAAGCCTCTGGTCACAAGTTGGAGACGGAAATATATACCAGACTCGAGGAATGTCATTGCTGCGATGATCATTAAGATGAGATCCATATAGTTTTTGTTTTATTTGTGAACTTTAAAAACAGACCGTTTTTTTATTTTTCTACCCTCCAGTCATAAAGTCCCATCAAGGACACCGTCTGTTTATGAAAGCCTGTGACCCGAGCAAGGCAAAACCGCTGCACCACCAGGAAATCGCCTATCAGTCCTGCTTATGATTTTCGGTCTGAATTTATGAACTGAAGTGAATCTGTGTGTGTGCGAACTGAAGTGCGTGTGCGTGTGTGCGCGTGCATGCACACACACACCTTCTCCAGCAGCTGGCGGAGCTGCCTGCCCTTGGCATCTCTGGAGCAGAGGTTCTGTTCGGGGGCCACCACAGTGCAGATACAGCGGCCATCAGCATCCTGAGCAGAGCTGTACACCTGCCAGCCTTCTTTAGGCCCGATGGTCTGTGGAGAGAGAGAGAGACACTGTCAACGCACACGCACCACAATTACACCTCTCACACAGAGAAACGCCACAATTACACCTCTCACACATGCACAGACCCATGCACACACAGACCACCTCACTCCCACACACACACACACACCACAAACACACCATACACATATACGTCAAATATGCCTCACACATACAGTGCAAATAACTTTGCATAAACATTGCAAACAATTCATACATACATACACACAGACACACACACATCTTAAATAACCTCTCACTTGCAAACACTCTTGCCTAAACTGTAAAGATGGACCAATTCTCGTGCCCGTGTTCTTTGGTCGAAATAAAAACAGTCAGTTTTGACCATGCTCATTCTAAAAAACAATACCATAAGTGAGAGGCATGTCCCTTTCTCTGACTTTTGGAGACCGTTTTATAAAGTCTCAGCCATTCATCCTACACAGTCCAGTGACTACAGCAATAATACCGAAACTATCCTCTCAGATTTCAGTTTTCTTAATGCCTTTGTTTCAGGGGGGATAACTCGGTTTATAGTACATGCTGCAGCAGCCTGCAGTACAATGTGGAGTTCTCTGGGGGGTTATTTCAGTAAATAGCGTTTTCTGGCCATGATTAATGACCTGCCCTCGCAAAACCTTCCGGTACATGCAGCATGGCCTTGCAGCGTCTACTCGATTACTCTCGGGTAAACGCAGAAAAGAGGTTGTGAACCCTCTACCACCCAAGTGGATTAAGTGACAATGCCATGCTTCTAAGCAGATGTTTCCAAGTTAAAATGGGAGATTTTTGGCACCGAATTAGTCTGTTTGGCTCTAATTTATGCCGGTAGGTTGAAAACGTAAATAAGTTTTGTTCATAAGTTCACATAGAGTACACCATATCTTCGTTAAAAAAAAAAAAAAAAAAAAAGTCAGTACATGATTGAATGAGTAAGTGATTAAATACTTAAATAATTAAGAATACATTTTCTTGAGCTGATACCTCTAGCCACAGCCAAATCAAGAAGCCTTTCTTTAAGCGTGAATGCTCTTTATTTGTATAACAAATAAACTTTTAACAAAACTTTTAAGAACACCCTGCAGGTGTGCTTAAAAATTCACAGTGAATGAGTTGTAGCACTGCTATAGGTCAGGTATTACGGATGGGGTGTTACTTCACAATAACAAAAATAATGGAGATACTTCTGACAACTGTTTTATGAAGGGTGTCCTCCACCACCAAGAGGTTGAAGAAAGGCCTACTGTAAAAAAATCTGTCTTTTTATAGCCTACTGGCTAACAATGAACAACCAACAATTGTTTTGGACTTCTTATTGACGTCTGGTATGAGATGTTGTCTGATAGTCACTTTGCGATGGTCTTGAAATTACTTTTATGTCATGGTGTACATTTTCTACTTTCGTCTTGGCAACATCTGGATTTGAAGTGTTTTGAATTTGTGTGTGAATAGACATTCTTATTGCATCGTTGTCTGAATGTCACTCCCAAGTGTTTATTGAGCCCTGACCAAAAGGCAATCAACAGGTATTTTTGGTTCAGACCTGTTATTAACGTTTGATATGAGACATTGTCTGATCACTTTGCAATTATCTTGAAATTAATGTTATGCTACGGTGTAATCACGTATTTTATTTACGTTTGTGTAATGTCCGGATTCAGACATTTCTTGGTCGCGACCGAAATACACAAAAAAACATAATCCAACGTTAAGAGACCGTCAGATGACCGATGGGGTAAAGGCTCTCATTAATGTAATCTACAATAAATCATTACCGTATTTATTTTATACTAACGTCTATCTGGAAGCTGTGATTAATCGCTTAACTACAAATGTAGGAAAGTAGCATTGTTGTCATTAATTCTACCCACCTGTAACAGGAAAACTAAAACGTGGCCAATAATTTACAGATTACACAAACACCTATTTTTGGACTGTATTTTTTTTTTTTCAAATTAAAAATAGCGGTGGATTGTGAGCCACATAAATAACTTGGCAGATATTAACGTGATGTGGAGATGTGATGAGCAGAGATGTCAGATCTTCATTCATTAATTCCAGTTGTGACTGAGTTGGCTGTGAGAGCAGGGCCAGTACGTTCCAATTAGTTTTGCCCACAGTATGCCCACACTATTATAATGTCATACTGAATTCATTGTGGGGTTTTTGTTTTCACTTACCTTGTAAAAGTTGGCGTCTGTGGTAATTAAACCTTTTAATGTGGCTTTTGATGCAAATGAATTGGTTCAGAATGACTATCCATTAACATTTAATGAATCTTCTTACACAAGGGTATGTTGACCCAGATGAACTGCACTTAATATGAGATTTATAAGTATTGATCGGTCCAGCAAATCTCACATTTTGTCCCTCAGAGGAATATTATGTCTAATATGTTTTCCAATGTAATATTTCAAATTATGTTTCATATATATTTTACAATATGATTTGTGAAGACCAATAATAAAAGGGTAAAATGATGACAACATACGGTATCTATAGAAAAGTAATGCACATCTAAAGAAAGATAATGCATTTATTGTGTATTGCATATAACACCTGTGTGTGTGTCCACTCCCTAAACTAATGCTTTTTTTAACGAATGCTTGGTGCATTTCCCATTAACACATACCATAACACAATATTGACAGGTGGTTAAGAGTAAAAGTGGCGTGACCTGTTGATTTGTAACGCAGGTAAATTAACAACACCTCAACGGAATTTCAGTCACACCCAGCACTCCGGTCGCTGTAAATTTTTCAAGAGCGCTCGCTCTTGCCGTTGCCCCTGGCAACCTTGACATGGCGCCCAGCTTCAGAGAAATTAGGTTTGCTACATTCCTCTAACTCCACAAATGCAGAAAATGTGTGTTTTTGAAGTGCTTACAGCAATGTTAATGAGAAGCTCTACATTATTATGCAAATAAGACCGCTGGGAAAACATAAAAACGAGCTACGTGTGTTTCATGTTTGTTTTAGCTAGCGCAATTATGTTATCTTTGCGCACATGTTCTGCTCTTACTGCAGTGTAACACCTTTTTTCATTTAATCACTCCTTTTAACATGTTCGTTAGCTCGCAGGTGTTTATATGGTACGTGCATGTTGTAGTTCCGTCCCACTTTTTTTTTTTTTTTTTTTTGTTTCTATGAAGACACGATAGAGGTGGGTTTTTTTTAATAACGTAGCTATTCTGTGTGAACCTATGTTCATGAAACGACACATTGTATCACCTCGGCTAGGAACTTAAACCCATTGCATTTCAGTTGTGGTTGGTCAGCGGTTTGAAAGGTCATGTATAAAAAGGAGAAACAACAATTTCGTCCGAAATAGTCCATTTCAAGTGGTCCTTCATTGCCGACGACAATGGGGCTAATGCGCAGCTGGCTCTTGCGTAGCATAACACCCGTGAGAATTCAGGTTGAATGGTTGAGTTAGGAAAAATATTAATGATGCATATTAGTGAGTTGCTGTTCTACTGAATAAAATCATTACTTTTGTTTCAATGTACCACTTTTCATAAGCAAATGGCTGTATCTTTTTTCCTCAACAGCTAATTCGCATTCGTCTCCCAATGAATTGCAATTACTACAATTGCTGTGCCAAACAGAGCTCTATTTCAATAGTGAGACCCATTGCACATTTTCTCTCCCAACCCGAGTTCTTCAAACAGCAGTGTATTGATAAGATCCAGATGGAGGGAATTGTTTTACCTACAGGCTGTGGTGGGGGATTTTTCTCCCCTGTATTTCTCCCAATTTGATTGTCAATTATGCCCTCTATTTATCCCAATTCACCCTCCCCCACGAGTCCGCTGCCCGTCCTCAAGGTAATGAGCTAATTTCCCGTGCCGGCAGATCCGCCTCCTCCGAGATGGAACCTGACCACGGACACCCTTCTGCTCCTGGACGAACTCGTGCCGGCTCACCCTCCCCCCCCCCTGGGGCGGGCAAAATGCCACCCCCGATCGGGGCTAACGGCCAGGGCCAGTCTGGCAGAGACAGGTTTCGAACCCCGTCCCTAATAGGCAGTCACACTCGTATCGGACCAGCAAAGATAAGGTGCGTTAGACCGCTATGCTATCCGCCGCCATGCCCTCTATTTCACTACTTTACAGGGATGCCCTTCGCGCTTCTTGGCGAGCTCATGCTGGCTCGCCCTCCCCCTGGGGTGGACAGCCAATTGCTGCCCCTGATCAGGTTTTCGAACCATGGCTGCAGTGGCCAACTTGCATTCCGGGTGAATGCTTTGACCGTTACGCCACCAGGCTGTGATAGTTTGAAGAAGGGAAAATACATTGTTTCTCAATATCCTGCCGTATTAACAATCTCTGTGTGTACTGCGGCCCTCCTAATCACTCTATTCATTTAAAATTGAATCCCCCCCCCGAGCCCGCCACCTGAACTATGGGACCAGCCACCACCCTGGGACCACCCAGTGACGAGGGCAAGCGAACTGCCTCTTTCACGTCATCACCCTCGAGTGGGACTCCTGGCCAGAGCCAGGCTGGCGCACCTGGGGTTCGAACCCTTGCTGCAGTGGGCAACCTGCACTCAGGGCAAGTACCTTTACCAGTTGCACTACCTGGGAGCCCGCCATTTGCCATTATCTGTAACCCCTGCCAAAACCCCACAGGCTCAGTCCATTATCCACTATCAATTCATGGAAGAGGAAAGGTTAGTAGACAATAATACATGTAATAAATAGTAAATACCTTATTTATTGGACACCTGAATGCACCCTGGCATTGCATTATGGGAGATGTATTTCCCAAGGCCCTGCTGTTATTTATTTATAATAACCGACTTATTTTCAAAGTGTAATTCCGTTTTACTACTGCAAGACCTCAATACCACCAGCAGCTGTTCAATTAAACAATCATAGAAGATTAATACTGCCTCGGCATGTTCATCACCTGAATTAGGGATCCCGTTTGAAACCAGAATGCAATTAGGATACATTAATTTTTCTGCTTCTTTGGCACAAAGGAACATTCGTGTTGCGCATCTGTGCATCATATAATAATTGTACTAGATCAGCAGCGTATGATGATAAATTGGCCCATTTGAGTCTTCAGAGAATAAAGTTGGATGTTCAGTGATACTTAAACAACATGGACATATATTCCACATCTACTTATTTAGATTCATTTTTTTTTCCTTTAGAGAAGAGAGCACAACGATATATTCTTTTTTTCCCCTGGGATGGAAAATTCTTCGATCTTAGGGGGGGAAAAAATAAACGGTCTGTAAAAATGAATAATGCATGATGATATTCAGCTGTGATCAGGGCCGCAGTAATCATTTTTTCCCCCAAGTCTGTGCAATGTTATTATTATGCAGCCCCTGTGCCAGCGACCCAGCCGTTGATCGTTTCCCTCTATTTATTGTTTGATGGCTCTGACTCAACCTAGTTGGAATCAATGTGTCTGATACAAACAGCCTCTCACAATTCCCTGTGATCAGCTCAGAATGTGGACTTTGTGCTCTTGTGATGCCTGAAAATGATGTGGGGGATATCGGGAGTTGGTGAACTTAAAAAGGCTTGGCTTGTAAATAAATCTGGGTATTGGTGCAACATTATTACTTTTTGGCTAGATGCACTGAGCAAACACCAAATCAGAGGCCCGCCCAAGCTTTACAAGTGTTAGGTGATGTCCAACCAAACACTTCACTTTGGTTTTAGTTTACTCATGGAGCCAACCTGTGCGGTCTTTCAAATGATTTATCTGGATTATTTAGTGTTTCTTCTGGCTAACCATTAGTTCAGTCTTTCCCACAGCGACACCTGTAGGTCCTTGCCAGCATTGCAACATCACACTGTATTCATTACATATAGCAGCATTAAAACAACATATCCAATAAACAACATATTGGAGGACAGCAGTATTGTGGGCCACTCTAACCCACAACCTATATTCATAAAGCTCGAATGGCGTCTAGTCACAAAATAATTAACATGTATATGTCATATTCCAGTTTCGGCTAAACAGGTGGGCTGTAGGCTACTCATATCACAACCTTCTCCTCTTCTGAGCAATATGTCATGAGCAACAATATAAGACCTGCTCACTTATGCAGATGTCCCGTTTCCAAATAATACTTAATCACAGACGGTACACGTCGTCCACATTGGCGATTTGCAACCCATTTGGGTCTGAGAATCATGAAGTTTCCAATGAAACTTGGAGGAGTGATTGACACGCCCGCCCGATGTTCATTACAGAAGTGGATTCGTTGGGGGGAAAGGGAAGTGCCGGGATAAATGTTTCAGTCAAACAGTGACCAGAGTCAGTGATCCGAATAAATAACATGGGGATTTAGAGCTTCAGCTATGCTGACAAGTTCGTTATATTCAGCCTCGAAGTACACTTGATACAAGTCATTTTTGTTAAAGTTCTACAATGGGGCTTCAGCTAACAAAGAGCAACGAACACGAGCGTAATGATATGGCGAGTTGTGTCCATTCTCCCACAGCTGCGACGGGTAAAACAGTCCGGCTTCATTGAGAAGTGAGCTTGAGACACTATACTTTGGAAGACTACCGCAGCTCGCCAAGCCCCCAATTCAGCACCTAATCTCTGTGTTAAATCCAAAGGCAGTGTCTGAAACATTAAACACAGTGATATATTATCGGAACACGCAAACAAGTAGAGAAAAATTGGGAAGCCAAGCTTTGAAAGCCATCTTCAAAACCGCACGTTTATGTGAACTATTACACCATACAACACGACAATGGTAAAGAATAATGGCAAAACATGGCATATAAAACGTGCCGTAGGAAAACATTCAAACATAGATAATATATACTCACTGATATGATACCAACGAAATCGTTTATTTTGACATTTTACTATTTTCAAAGCATTTTATTCTCAAAAGGCAATCCGATAAAAACATCCACCTTTTTTCCGCATCACCGTACAGACGGCTCCTAGACGCAAGGGAAACATGCTCGTATTCCATAAACCCGTCAGCTGAACGGACACGATCGGATCAGATTCCGACACAATTTATACATTTAACGAATTATCTGTATAAATTAAATGTATAGTCGCATCTATTAAATCCATGCTGCACCGTTAACACTGCTGTTTTTAGGGTGTAATTGTGAAATAAGTGGTTGTCCGAAGAAATTAACTTGCTTCTGAGTTCAGGAGAGGAATGATCCTTTCGAGTATTACCGGTCATTTTGGGCATATGTATATCCTTAATAGGCTGCACAGATTGGGTATATAGCCTATTCTTATGCATTATGAACCAATATCTACTATTTATTGTAACAATGTCGCAACGGAATTTTAAATTTCAACAGAAAGTTGGGCATTTGTTTTTTGTTGTTTCCAGTGTAAATCCACATTACGAATTGAATACGAAAAATACTGCGTCATAAACGGGTACTTTCAAAACAATACATTATCGAAGACTGAGCACGAAATAGTTTTGTACTTATGCGAGAAAGCAAATGGGTAGCTACGATTCATAATTAAAATTCCAGACAATTTTAGTGTGAACATAAAATGCATAGTTTTTTATAATCTCTCATAGCCTAATTGTCCAGAAACAGTGCTACACAGTTTGCAGGGTTTCTGGAAAGCTCAAAATAAGCTTATACAAAAAAGAAAAGCAACCAGCCAAAGACTATAGGCGCAAATGTTTTACAAACTTCAGGTAGAAAACCCCCCAATATGTAATCACGCTAACGCTCAGTTTAATACACGTGTGCACTTTTTCCAAGATCAATACAATGAATGGCACTACTTAAGTCTGGTATGTAGTAAGCTATAGTAAAACATTTTCAACGATTGTGCTCATTAAAAGAAGAGAAGACATCCCATAGCCCGTTATCTTCAAATACTGTTAAATCTACGCCACGGCATTTGAACAATGTTTACAGGTTGCCTGTTAAATGCCGAATAGTAACAATTCATTATTCCATACATGTTTTATATATAGGCTATATATGTATGTATAGCCTATATATATATATATATATATATATATTTATTTCAGATTCGGTACTCTGTATCACACGTATTTCGATGTATAGACAGCGTAGCCTACACATTGTGTAAGTGTGTTCCTTGTGGTCACTTCAATCATCTTTCCTTTACACATTACATACGATCATACATTGATATCAACGTAGCATGCTTAGGAAACGGTAGTGGGAACTCACCATAGACGGGTAATATCCGAACAGCACCAGCAGTAGCACGGGATCCAAAACGCCGCACAGTGCCCGCATTCTGTTCGGCGGCAGTTGCCTTTTCCTCGCTTATGCACGCGCAGTGTTCACTGCGGGACCTTGCAAGCTTTTACTACTGATTAGCGACCGGCAGTGAAAGACCCCCCCCAAAAGAAAATAAGAAATAGATCCACTTTCAATAACGCTTCGTGGGCTTTCGCTGTGCTGCCAGTGCAGAACACGCCGCGTGACGCTGGTCACAGAAAAGTTTGAGCAGATGGAGAAAAACTGGCTTCTGCAAGGGAGGTGTTGCGACCCGTACAACGGAAATGACATCATTAGGTGGCTCTCGTGGGTCTTCGGCAATAGGTATTGATAATGTTGATTAGTATCAGGACAATGTCACAGCATGCATACACCAATGCATACGATCACACACACAATTTGTAATTGTATTTACTTTACTTTTCATTTAACCAGATAGGTCAATTAAGAATTTCCCACTTGTGATTAAATAACTAATTCAAGTAGGACCAAATCCTGTTTTTCACCTTAAGAGCTCTTGCATCTAATTAATATCTCCCATGAAGTAATTATATATAAATGATATATAAAAAGCACAAAAGCAAAAAAGCTATTGTTTACAATTAATGTAATACTTAAAAACCTAGAATGCTTTGTTTCACTGGGTTGCATAGACAATGCATAGTTCATAGTCATAAGCCCCTACTGTGCTCACTAAATGCAACTAGCTACCTATCTTAAAGACAATTTATATGCTATTATTCAGATTGTTTTGGATTTAATTAGAGCAACCATAATTGACCATGATATAAACACATGAATGTCACTTGGAGCAGCTGGACCAGCTGTCAGGTCTAACCTCAACACGGTGTAATTTGTACATTTTGAACGCAGAACAGGTAAGGTATATGCATTCTGTATTGGACTACATTGCATGCATATAGTACAATATATTAGGTTAGATATCTATTGTCCATTTAAAAAAAAAGATGAAACCAGAAATTCCTCATTGGCTAATGGCAGCATAAAAGAGAGACATGAGTACAGCACAAAGTATGAAATATAGTACAATGTAATACAGTACAACACAGCCTCCTGTTCACTATCCTTCACTATTAGTACCACTCAGATCAGGGGCTTGTTTAGAATGGGGTATTACAGCGTGGGCAGTAAATGTTTAAGAGAAGCTGTTGTACATTTTGTCTGATGGGTGCAGTGTTTCCTTCACAAAATAGTTTTCTGTACATTTGTCTCTTTTTCTGAAGACTTGAAAGAATTTAAGTCCTACTCCGCCATCGAAAAAATGTCCTTAAATTTGACTCATAATTGTAGATGCAAAGGCTACTTTTTTCCTTCTCAACACAGTTTGGCCATTAACAAAAAGTCAAGTTTATGGGCAAATGTTGGTTGGATTGTGTTTTATGTATGTTATAGTTGCTGGTTGTAGAAAATTGAATGGTTACAACTATTTTCACCTGTTAAAGTCATCCGGTCGAGCAACTTTAATGTGAGCTAATGCATGCAGCACTCTGTGAGGAGGTCAGGAAAAAACACATGGACTTTTGTAGTATTTCTATACAAATGGCAACAAAGGTGATTGATTCTTTTTTCAGACTGGCAAATCTCCAGTCCAGTTTTTCTCCTTTTTTCTGTAAAGCTTGAATCCTTACTATTGATCACTGCCTTAGGTGCTGGAACTGGAGTTCATTCATTTTCCCCTTTCTCTCACACTTTCTTTGAAATCTGCCATAGAGGGAAAGATTCTCCAACTGAAAGAGTCAAAGGACAGAGTGGGGAATATTTACATTTTAGCCTTTTTATTTATCCTTCACTGATTCTCACTGGTGTCAGAGTTGTGAATCAGTTCAGTGCAATGAAACTGATATCCGGATCACCAAAATACAAATCCATTGGCAACAGGGAAGGAGATGTGGGGGCTCCCACCGAGTAGCCCAACAATTTATTTCTCATCCCTTGGCATCACTATTGGTCAGACATCAATCATTCAACGCAAAGGGCTTGAAACCAGGTTGATAGTACGGCTTAACTTCAAAAGTGACAGTTTTATGACAAAGCTGAACTTTACACAGTCATTCAGAATTCATCCTGCTGCTTTTGTCAGCAGTCACATCATCAATAAATACAAGGGAACCAGTTCCATTGGCAGCCATACCTGCCCATGCCATAACACTACCTCCACCATGCTTCACAGATGAGATGGTATGCTTCGGATCATGAGCAGTGATCCATACTCTTCTCTTCCCATCATTCTGGTACAAGTTGATCTTTGTTTCATGTGTCCATAGGATGTTGGTCCAGAACTGTACAGGCTTTTTTAGATGTTTACTCTAATCTGGTCTTCCTGTTTTTAAGGCTTACCAATGGTTTATATCTTGTGGTAAACCCTCTGTATTTACTCTGGTGACGTCTTCTCTTGATTGTTGTCTTTGACACAGATACGCCTACCTCTTGGAGGGTGTTCTTGATCTGGCCAACTGTTGTGAAGGGGTTTTTCTTCACCAGGGAAATAATTATTCTGTCATTCACCACAGTTGTTTTCCGTGGTCTTCCGGGCCTTTTGGTGTTCCTGAGCTCACCAGTGCGTTCTTTCTTTCTTTCTTCTTTTTATTTATTTCAAATTTTTTCCCGTTTTTCTCCGAATTTGGTTGCCAATTATACCCTCACCCTCCCCCTTCCCCCGGAGGCGGACAGCCAAATGCCGCCTCCGATCGGGGCTGACGACCAGGGCCGGTCTGGTAGAGACGCGGGTTTCGAACCGCGTCCCTGACAGGCAGCGCACACCACACCAAAGTGTGGCGTGTTAGACCGCTACGCCATCCGCCGCCCCGCGTTCTTTCTTTGCCACACCTAATGTTTTTGCTATCTCTCTGATGGGTTTGTTTAGATATTTCAGCCTAATGATGGCTTGCTTCACTGGCAGTGAACTTTGGACTTCATATTGAGAGTTAACAGCAACAGATTCCAAATGCAAATGCCACACTTGAAATCAACTCTAATCAACTCTAGACCTTTTATCTGCTTACTTGTAAATGAAATAATGAGGGAATAACACACACCTGGCCATGGAACAACTGAGCAGCCAATTGACCCTTTGCTAAACCACACCCCAAAACGCAGACTGGCCAATCACAGCGCAGTATTTGACAGACTCCGACAGAGGTCCGACAGTTTTTTGCTGCGCCCATTGACTTTGACGGAAAAAAAATAGATTTTCTTCATTTTCGAGCTGGTTTTGTGGATTTTTAGCTAATTATGGTTAAACGTTGTGCCTGGGGCACTTGTAACAGTGACACTCGTTACCCAGAGAGGTTGGAAGGAGATATACGTTTTTTTCCCTTTACAAAACCAAAATCAAATCCTGAAAAGTGTTAGCCAGCTAAGCTAACGTGGCTACGGTCTGGATATACAGCTCCGGGTTGCAACATTGGTAAAGTTAGACTAAATGTTAGCTTTGTTATTCGTGATCCAGCCAGCTTGCTAACATTAAGATATTACAGTCAAGCTCTAAAAAACCTGTGGGTAACGTTACCTTGATGTCAAAATGTAATACAATTTTTTCATTACTATTTCAGCACTTTGTCAATGGGAAGCCCAGTCCCGAGTACCCAAATCTTATGGAGGACTGGGCTGACACACTGCTGATATTTTTTGCTTTACAGAGGTCCAGGGTATGGGGCTACCTGTGGAGCTAACCAGAGTAATGTCGTTACAGCACACTATAGGCTACTAATGTTACGTTAGTTAGCTAATGCTAGCTAACTTACTACTGAATGTAACGTTATATAGGCCTACTGCTTTTGCTTTTTAATAATTGTAATAGTGAATAGAGACCTACCCAGCTTTACAGGAACAGTGTTGCTCCTTAATGTCATTGTCCTCTGTCTCAATCGACAGGTGATGCGGTGGTTTACTTTTACTCTGATTTGTAGGCTTTCGCTTCTATCTTAATTTTTTTTACGTCATTTTGTTGATGAGTCAGTGTGATATCTTGAATATAACCTTCAAATGCATATTGTAGACCCTTCTGTCTGCTTCTATCTGAAATCGCTTTTTCTATTTTCCAAAAATTGGACAAT
This sequence comes from Aldrovandia affinis, assembly GCA_029706075.1. NCBI lineage: Eukaryota > Metazoa > Chordata > Actinopteri > Notacanthiformes > Halosauridae > Aldrovandia > Aldrovandia affinis. The sequence continues at coordinate 5,711,972 of JAINUG010000030.1, read as the reverse complement.
ATTTCTCCAGGGAGTGCAGTTAGCGACAGTGGGAGCGCCATGCTGGCTCCGAAAGCTTGACGGACTTAGCAACAGTAACTAAGGGGGGCGTGGTTTAGCGAAGGGTCAATTGTCCAATTACTTTTGGTCACTTAAAAAGAGGGGGGGCCCACATATAAAAAGTGCTGTAATTCCTACACCGTTCACCTGATTTGGATATAAATACCCTCTAATTAAAGCTTAAAGTCTGCATTTTTTCATTATTTAATTTCAACTACAATATGCTGTGGTAGACAGCTAAAATAACAATAACTTTGTCAATGTCCGAATATTTATGGACCTGACTACATGTACAGCTCTGGAAAAAATTAAGAGACCACTCCAGATTTTTCTTAAATCAGCATCTCTACATGTATGGAAGCCATTCCATTCCAGTGTCTGTTGAATTCTAACACAAGCACACCTCATTCTACTTAATGAAGTACTGATTAGGTGATTACCTGAACCAAATCTTACGAGGAAAAGTATAAAAACCACTGCTGTGGTCATCACTATCCTCTTGCAATAGGACCAGCTGGATGGCAAAAGACAGTGCTAGTAGTACCTCAAAAGTAATTGGAATCAAAAAATAACTATTGACCATGCCAAAAGAGTTGAAAATAAAAGTTTTGAGTGAGGAAAAGAAGGTTCAATTCTGGCTTTACTGGCAGAGGGATACAGGGAGAGTAAGGTTGCTTTTATCCTTCAAATTTCAAAGACGGCGGTTCATAAGAACAAGGTCAAGCAGCAGACATTGGGGACAACAAAGCTACAGACCGGCAGAGGGCGAAAACGACTCTCTACTGACTGGGATGATCGCCAACTAATTCGAATGTCACTCAACAACCGTAGGATGACATCAAGTGACCTACAAAAACAATGGCAAACGGCAGCTGGGGTGAAGTGCATGGCGAGGACGGTTTGAAGTAGGCTCTTAGGGGCAGGGCTGAAGTAGTGCAAATCTAGAAAAAAGCCCTTCATCAATGAGAAGCAAAGAAGAGCCAGGCTGAGGCAAAAGACCACAAGGATTGGACCCTAGAGGACTGGAGTAAGGTCATATTCTCTGATATTCTCATATTCTTTCAGCTTTGCCCAACACCTGGTCGTCTAATGGTTAGACGGAGACCTGGAGAGGCCTACAAGTGTCTCGCACCCACTGTGAAATTTGGTGGAGGATCAGTGATGATCTGTGGGTGCTTCACCAAGGCTGGAATCGGGCAGATTTGTCTTTGTGAAGGACACATGAATCAAGTCACGTACAAGGTTGTCCTGGAAGAAAACTTGCTTCCTTCTGCTCTGACAATGTTCCCCAACTCGGAGGATTGGTTTTTCCAGCAGGACAATGCTCCATGCCACACAGCCAGGTCAATCAAGGTGTGGATGGAGGACCACCAGATAAAGACCCTGTCATGGTCAGCTCAATCTCCAGACCTGAACTCCACTGAAAACCTCTGGAATGTGATCAATAGGAAGATGGATGGTCACAAGCCATCAAACAAAGCTGATCATGAGCTGCTAGAATCTTTGCGCCAGGAGTGGCATAAAGTCACCCAACAGCAATTTGAAAGACTGGTGGAGAGCATGCCAAGACGCATGAAAGCTGTGATTGCAAATCAGGGTTATTCCACCAAATATTCCTAAGTTAAAACATAAGTATTGTGTTGTTTAAAAATGAATATGAACTTGTTTCCTTTGCATTATTAAAGATCTGAAAACACCATCTTTTTTGTTCTTTTCTGCAAATGCTCTAAATGACAATATTTTTATTTGGAATTTGGGTGAAATGTTGTCAGTAGTTTATAGAATAAAACTAAAATGTTAATTTTTTTTTTTTTTTTCAGATTTTTATCCCATTTTTATCCCAATTTGGTAGTCAATTAGACCCGCTATTTCTATGTAAATCCCCCCCCCCTTAGTAATGCGATTTTGCTGCCATTGTCCTGCGACCGGTAGTGATGAAGGCGACCTGACGCCTCTTTCGAGACGGCACTCGCCAAGTGTCGACCGTAACCCGGTACTACAGGGCCACTCTTATGTGCAGCAAACGTCATGTCGGCTTCCTTCCCCCCTCCCTGGGGCGGAGAGCCAATCACCGCCCCTGGTGGCGCTCCCGGCCAGAGCCGACTCTGGCGAGACGGGGAATTTAACCCTGGTCTCCGTGGCCAGCGTTGAACGTTGTAACCACTGGGCCACACGGGAGGCCCTAAAATGTTCATTTTTACTCAAACACATACCTATAAATAGTAAAACCAGAGAAACTGATCATTTTTCAGTGGTCTTTTTTTTTTTTTCAAGGCCTTTTTTATATATATATATATATGCTGATTTTGTAGAACAAAATGGATCTGGTGGATTGGGTTTATAAAATGTCAGTTGACATATTTACTTTTTGTGAAATATCACTGCGTATGTTCTGGTAAGCCCTTGTCCCCTGGCCCTCCAAATGCCCACATTGCTGAGTATACATGTGTGGCCATACTGTTGTTTTATATGCTAAAATGAGCGAAGACCATTCATGTCAAATAAATCTGTAAGAGTATGTACCCTTTTAAGACCAGTCTTTGAAAGAGAATGGATTCCCACTGGAACGTAATGAAGCGACGCTACTTCCAATGTGTTTCTCAGCTCGATGCCTCTATTTAATGCACTACAATAGAACCAAACTGTCTTGCTTGAACAAGCAGTCCAAGATCAAGATCCAAGATCTTTAAAAAAAAATGTTTTACTCTTTTGGGTATATGAATACACAAACGGCAGACTAGCCAAATATATTTTGTGAATAACAATTTAACAAGGGCATTTTGATTGCTTTGATAAAATTGACTGTATTGCTTCATGTGTTAGCCTCATTAAAATCCCCAAAATGGTATGTACACGCCTGTTTTTTTTATGCGCTAATATTTGCAGACCCATGGCTCCCTAAAATGGGGCCATCTGGGGTTTTTTTCTCTTCGGTGCTTTTGTCCACCATGAAGTGGCATGACTTTAATTGCATATTTAATGCCTGCACAGACTATTTTATGCACTGTGCCTCACATAATATGCTTTAAAAAAAATAAACTCAGACTGACATACCTTTTTAAGACATTTCCTTTCTTCAGAGTTGTCTTCCTTCATGAATCTAAACACTGTTTGATAAATAGTGTTTGGTCAGTAAACATCAAAACCTTAGATGTGCGATATATCTTTTGTGCTGGGTAGGCAGAGCAAACAAATAGAAAGCCAGCAATCTGACATTTTGAAGTTTGATTTCCCTGGGACATTGGAGGGGAAAAAAAAGACGTAGTAGATATTCAAATAAGCCTCGCTGAGACCGTCCAGAGGGATTTACATCTCCGAACCGTGTTTTACATCACATTTGCCAGATAATAGGATTTAAAAGGGGGAGGCTGTATTCATGAGCGAGGTGAGTAGTCTGTCTCAGCTGGAGATCGTGTTGTAATGAGGTGTTCACAAAAGGCAACTTTTAAATGCGATCCACGTAATTACACGGCTGCATATGTGCATTGGTGAAAGGCGACGGTCTATGGTACTGAATTCCTTATAAATGCATTCTGGTTTAAAACAATGTTTAACCTTCAAATGTATAAACCTTTTTTGGTTGTTTTTTTGTGGTGCTATATTACAGAATGCAATTGATGCAGTCAATTTGCACACTGACTGCATCAACTGAACTTACTGCCATTTTATTACCAAAACTTTTTATATGTAATTTTCATATCTGATGAACTATCATCAGAAACCAAGCTACAAGTCAACAGACAACATCCAAACAACATTACTTGTTTCCCATTTGGCAAAACAATTTAAACAAGGGTGGTTCTGAGGTATGACCCAGGGAAAATGTCTTGTTTCAAGCATTTTGTGGAGCTCAACAATTGATTTAATGGATTTTCAAGTACTTTGAAATACTGGCTTTTTCCCCAGAACAAATGCTAATTCAAGTTCAAGACTTATGGTTAAAAGTTAATGTTAAATAAAGATTTTTAAATAAAGATAAAGCATTACACACTGAATTTATATCTTTAATGAATGTGTTGTTTATTTTCAGTCCAAGACTAATACATGTTAGTAAATGTGCTATTTGGATGAGCTGAGATTTACCAGAAAATTGCACACAAAGTTTAAAACAAATTGCCAGTGTTCGTGCTTATCAATGCATTTACGTTTACCTTTACATTCTGCCATTTAGCAGACCCTTTTATCCAGAGCGACGCATTAATACATGGTGAATTCCAATTCTGCCAATTCACTAGAACACAGACAAGCTCTCCTCTCATATACGTGATGTCAAGCCGCCATTTCTTTTCTCTCCATAGTCCACCAGTCAAGCTCACACAGACATTGAATCAGAGGACACATCAGGCTGTGGGCACCCAATTGACCCGAGGGGTTCGATAGTGCCCAATGAGACATACCTTAATTACACATTGGTTGGACAGTGTATTCATGGTTTATAATGCAAATATCACTGCTTTATGTATTCCAGCGGTTTTATTCTGTTTTAGATTAATATCATCCAGCTAAGCTGGTTCGACCAATTGAGCTACAGGTAGTGAACAAACAATGGAAATAAAACTGTGAACTTTGAACTGTTATATTTGGGTATGTTAAAATGGATGTGGGCGGCACGGTGGTGCAGTGGATAGCGCTGTCGCCTCACAGCAAGAAGGTCTTGGGTTTTCGAATCCAGGCCGGGGGCCTTTCTGTGCGGAGTTTGCATGTTCTCCCCATGTCCGCGTGGGTTTCCTCCGGGTACTCCGGTTTCCATCCCACAGTCCAAAGACATGCACGTTAGGCTAATTGGAGAGTCTACATTTGCCCGTAGGTATGAGTGTGTGAGTGAATGGTGTGTGTGCCCTGCGATGGATTGGCGACCTGTCCAGGGTGTATTCCTGCCTCTCGCCCCTATGCATGCTGGGATAGGCTCCAGCCCCCCGCGACCCTGACCAGGAATAAGCGGCTTAGATAATGGATGGATGGATGGAAAATAGATGTGAATGCCAAAAATAGGGGGTGATGGTTAAGGGGTTAACTGGATATTTCAAAAGTCACTTTATTCATCTCTTATGCTAATTTCGTACATGTAAAAAAAATTTTTTAAATCACAGATGGATTATTATTAAATAAATCTTAACAAAAAACTATACCTCATATCAACAGCGTTTGAACCAGGGAGGTCTGTTTAAATGTCTCTCTTATGCATATTTTGTGTATGTAAATCCTGGCTATTGAAAAAACGTATTGCATCTAAAGTCTAAAGTAACGTTCGCAAGACTTGGAACTGAATTGACATTGTCAGTTGAATATTTCATATTCATATTTGATCATTTATGTTCACAGTTTTGCGAGTTTTACTAGCTCCTCAGTCAGTCTCTGCTTCAGAGTGTCACAGAATCACAGCAAATCACCGCAGTATCTTCTATGGTAAAGCAAGCACTTGTTCACACTGCACATAATTGAAAGCCCAATATATCTCCAATATTACACAAATGCTAATGGTTTAACGCTATACCTTGTAGTACGAAATGTTTTGTTTACATGGTTATATGTGTTCTTATTGTACAAACCGCGGACCTGCTTGCAAAAAGTTGAGAATCGGCCACGGCTGTTATGAGAATCAGCTGATGGCGGATTTTGGGCTAAAATGGGCTGCTTTTGAGTAAGGGCCGACCCATCGGTGCACCTAGAGTACATGCCAACCCTTTATAAAGGTATTGAGGTAAAAGGGGGTTAAAGGGAAGATAAGAAAGAGATCCTCAGGCTGGCATAACAGCTGGCTGGAGGAAGTGTGTGTACATTTGAGAAAATGAATAGTCAACTGCCTGAAAGGATAACAGAGACTATATGAAATATAGAGGCTGTATAAATGATCACTGGGCCTGCCATGATGGCATAGATGGCTGTCCTGTCCTAAAATGATTTTATTTCTTGTATTTGTATTGTCTTGTCCAACATCTATGTGTAGGCTTATTCACTTTTAAAAGCCCAACTAGGGACGAACATTGAAAATGTTTTGTTTTGATACAGGGCATCAGTGTGTTGTTAATGCAATGTGTCTATGTTTTTTGTATATGCCCCTACTCAAATAAACATTAAAATAAATTAATAGCCCAGAGGGATCATAATGGGCAGGTTCGAATTAGTAGAGATGAGAGGAGCTATTCCAAGGAACTCCATGGGCTCAGAGGGCAGAACAAAGCTGGAATTGAGTTGTTGGCCTAAACCGCTAAGCAACATTATAGTAATACAGGTATCTGCCAAAATAAAGGAAACACTTGAGAAAATGGGGGATACAAAGTATATTGAAATTGGGTGCTGCCACACAGGTGTGGTTCGTGAGTTAATTAAGCAATTAATATCCCATCATGCATCATGTATAAAAATACTGGGGAGGCCCAGTTGCCCATTATTTTGGCTAGAAGAAGTCTGTGTATCGGTTCAAGATGCAAGACAAAACGGATGAGCAGCTCTGAATCAGTTGACTGCAAATATCAATCTAGGACGTGAGAATGCAGTTTCATCAAGAATAATCCATCAAGAACTTCACAGGGAGGGATACTTTGGTCGGGTTGCAGCGCATAAACCCCTTATTACATCAAAAATAATGCACATTTGAAAGTAAAGTGGCAGTGGTCTACTGAGCAGTGGAAAAAAATATTGTCAGTTGAGTCATCCTTCACCCTGTTCTCAACAAACCAACATCCCATCAGTCACTGAGTGTACTCAACTACTACGCATGTGCAACCAGGGCTTGGTTTGGCTTTCTCTCCCGCGTTTGTTTGGTCATACTATATGATTTTTCACCTTAGTTGTTTCATGAAGTCTATATGTTTTAACTGGACATTTTAACGTGAGGAAGTTCCAGAGATACTGTTTGCCTCGGAAGGGGTTTCGCGTCTCTCACGGCCGCCTTGTCTGGTTTGGACGCTTTTTAAAGAGGAAAGACCAGCACGCTGTCACCTTTGGGCTTTTGACCAAAGCTTCTGCCCTGAGGTGTGATGCCTAACAAAAGCGATGACAAAAAGGAGGCGTCTGGAGGGGCTGCGGTTAAAGTTAAACCCTCAGCTAAGAGACAACGATCCCAGCGAGCTTTGTCCGATAGCGAGGGTAAGCCAGGCGGCAGCGTGGAGGTGGATGCATCGGTGTTGGAATCGATCAATGCTAGACTGAGCAAGTTGGATATCCTGGATGCACTACAGCAGGACATCCGTGACTTGAGAAGCAGCTTGGAATTCAGTCAAAAGGAGATCGAGGACCTAAGTAAGGATAATGCCTTTCTAAGAGGCGCGATGATCGATATGCAGCGATCTGCCGACTTTCTCACCGGGGACAATAAGCGCATTAAAAACACGCTGTTGGATATACAGTGCAGGGAGATGAGAGACAATTTGATCTTCTCTGGGATCCGTGAGGACAACGGCGACCCAGAAAAAACAGTAAGAGACTTTATGTCCAACAAGCTCAAACTCTCCCCTGAGATGGTTAGAGACATAACTTTCTCCAGAGTGCACAGAATGGGCAGACCTGTGGACGGTAAATTCCGTCCTATAATAGCTCGCTTTGAGTGCTATAAGCACAAGGAGCTGGTGAAGAGCAGAGGAAAGGAACTGAAAGGGACCTCTCTCTGGCTAAATGACCACTTTCCGGCAGAGATCAATGACCGGAGGAAAAAACTGTCACCAATCATGAAAGAGAACAGGGCCCTGAACAACAGAGTGGCCTTAACAGTCGATAGGCTGTACATAAATGGACAGCTGTATCGGGACCCAAAGGTTACCCCCTGGCTTTTTTAGAATGCGCATGGGTTGACCTGTGCAATGACTACTTCCAGTACTGATATGCCCTGCATTAAGCTGGGCCTTCATAAGGGCCTGGTGTTAGCTCATGTGAATGTATGCAGCCTGCGCAGTAAGTACCAGGAAGTAGAGTGTGTTGTCAGGGCTAACTGCATTAACATCCTTGCTATTTCTGAGACCCACCTCGATAATTCCTTCTCTGATTCAGCTGTAGCTATTGAGGGGTTCTCAATAGTTAGAAGAGATAGAAACAGGTTTAGAGGTGGGGTGGCTATTTATGTTCAGAATCATTTACCTGTTAAATTACGTAATGATCTGATGAGAAAGAACATTGAAGCTATTTGTGTGCAAGTCCATCTGCCTTATTTGAAACCAATTCCAGTATGCTGTTTCTATAGGCCTCCAAGTGCTGATGCTCTGTATCTGAATGGATTATGTGAGAAGTTTGACAGGATATCGGATGAGAATAGAGAAATCTACTTACTGGGTGATATGAATGTAGACTGGTTGGGACAGTTGTGTACAAATAAGAACAAGTTGTTATCCATTTTAAATGCTTGCAATCTGTCCCAAATTGTTGCCCCCCCCACTAGAATAGGTGTAGGCAGGGATGGCATTATTTCAGCTACATGCATTGATCATATTTATACAAATGTTCCTGACCAATGCTCCAAGGCAGTCTCTGTCCCTGTAGGTTTTAGTGACCACAATATAATAGCTGTCACTAGAAAGAAATAAGGTCTTATAAGAGATTTAATCAAGAATGTTTTATTGATGAAATATCCTGTTTAAGTTGGAACGAGGTGTGCAATGAGGATGACCCTGAGGCTGCACTGGATTTATTTATGTTAATGTACATGAGTGTTGTGGACAAGCATGTTCCTTTGAAAAAGTTTACAGTCAAAAATAAGTCTGCCCCATGGATTGATAACGGACTAAGGAAGTTAATGACCGAAAGAGACATGGCTAAAAAAGCCTCAGTCAACTCAGGCTTAATTGATGACAGGCGTAAGTACTGTTCCTTACGAAATCAGGTCACAAAGTTAAACAAAGTGAAAAAAGGGAGTATTACAAACAAAGGTTATATGATGTGAGATATGATAGTAAGAACTTATGGAATGTCTTGAATGAGATCATGGGTCGAAAGAACAATGTCTGTACACCTTTTGTGGAATCAAATGGATTTGTACTCACTAAACCATGTGACATTGCAAATCATTTTAATAACTTTTATGTTGATAAGGTATCTCAACTAAGGCAGGGTATGCATATCTCCAATAACACCAAATCAAGTGACCTCATTAAGAATATTATAATGAAAGATAAGGGGTGTGAATTTGTTTTTCATCAGGTTGAAGTCAGCGAGGTTGAGAGGTTACTACACTCTCTTCCGGACAACAAGGTAGCTGGTACAGACAACCTGGATAGTAAATTATTGAGAATGACTGCTGGTATCATATCATTTCCTGTTTGTCATATTCTTAATAGATGTTTAGGACTGGGCCTATGTCCAAAGATGTGGAAGGTGGCTAAGGTTACTCCTTTACCTAAGGATACCAAATCTGCTTTTAATGAGGGCAACTCTAGACCCATAAGCATCCTACCTGTTTTAAGTAAAATCATGGAGAAATTTTATTTTATTCTTTTTATTTTCCCCAGTGTAGACAATATGCACAAATTCAAGCTTATTTTCAAACAAATAAGCTAGCAACAGAATCTCAACATGCATATAGAGCTGGCCACTCTACTTCTGGAAAGTTGAACATGACATCCTTTTTCAAAGTGTAATGCAAATGCTGATTGGTTTAAAAGTAGCTAATACAAATGACTTTTTTTGATGATTGGTTTAAAGCTAACCCTAGATAATTCTATGCTGGTTGGAACTGTGTTGTTAGATTTCAGTGCTGCTTTTGATGTGATTGACCACTCTCTCTTGATCGAGAAACTTAAATGTTATGGTTTTAATCCTTCTGCTTTAATGTGGATACAGAGTTATCTGTCCTCAAGATCACAGCAGGTGTATCTGAATGGCAGCTTGTCGAGTAGCAGAAGTCTAGAGTGTGGTGTTCCACAGGGCAGTTGCCTGGGACCTCTACTTTTTTCAATATTCACCAATGATCTGCCTTGGGCTACCGGGCGTGCCAAAATAGTTATTTATGCTGATGATGCCACCTTATATCATGTTGCACCATCATGCAATGTACTTAACGAAGTGTTGAGTAAAGAACTGGAAGCTGTGCATGACTGGACAGTATGTAATAGACTTGCCCTTAACATCTTAAAGACAAAAAGCATTGTATTGGGAACCAGGCAAAGGTTATCTTGTAACCCAAAGCTGGATTTTAGGCTATGTAATGCAACAGTTCAACAGGTCAGAAGTGCTAAGCTTCTTGGAGTGACGCTGGACTGCACTCTATCTTGGTCTAATCATATCAGTGATATTGTTTCAAGGATGGGAAGGGCTGTTGGTATTTCCAGGAAATGTGCTTCTTTTGTTGATCGACCTCTTCTCTGTCACAAGTTTAGTCTTGTGTCATCTTGACTATTGTTCTATGGTCTGGTCATCTGCTGCAAGTGGTGAGATCAGGAAGCTCCAGATTGTCCAGAATAAGGCAGCACGGCTGGTTCTGGGTTGTTCACTACGATCCAACGTGAACCGAATGCATGCTTGCCTTTCTTGGCTTAACAGGTGGTCAGAACAGGTTGTCAGCCAATAAACTAGTATTGTTCAAGTCAGTGACCAGTAGTGAAACTCCTGATTTTTTTATGATGAAACAAATTGTTTGACAGTAACACTGAAATTTTATTTAAATTATATGCATGATCATAACACTAGGGGCTAAGTAAACTAAAATTATTTTTAGTTGCAACCAGCTAATTTTGGGGATTTATAATTGTTGGTTTTACCTTAATAAAATGTTAAAAAAAATAACAAGCACACAAAAATTAAACTGGCCTGAGTGCTTGTTTCCCAAGGTGAAGGGTTCTGGCAGCCCTGTTGCGGTGTGGGGTGCATTTTCCTGGTATGGTTTAGGCCAACTCAACCCCATAGAGGGCACGATTAACACCAATAAATACAAAGCCATTCTAAGTGATCACCTTCATCATGGTGAAGCATTTCTATCCTGATGGGAATGGTCTCTTCCAGGATGACAATGCCCCCATCCACAGGGCACGAGTGATCACTGAATGGTTTGATGAGCATGAAAATGATGTAAATCATATGCCATGGCCATCTCAGTCACCATATCTCAACCCAATTGAACACTTATGGGAGATTCTGGAGCAGCGCCTGATTAAGCATTTTCCATCACCATCAACAAAACACCATTGGTGGCTCAATGCCTTATTAAGACACATACTTGTTGGTTCTTATGTTGGTGGTTCCTTTATTTTGGCAGTTACCTGTGTGTTTTCCTCCACCATCAGCAAAACGCCAAATAATGGAATCTTTCATGGAAGAATAGTGTTGCATCCCTCCAATAAAGTTCCACTTGTAGAATCTATGCCAGGGCGCATTGAAGCTGTTCTGGCAGCCCGTGGTGGCCCAATGCTTTATTAAGACACTTTACACTGGGGTTTCCTTTATTTTGGAAGTTACTTGTATTTATTATTAGACAACACAGCATACAATAGGTGGGTGTTGTGATGCGGGGGTGGAGAGAGCAGTGGAGAGGGCTGCTCCTCCTCTTTGGCTGCTGTCAGGTGCTGTTCCCTCCCAAAACTGGGAGCCTACAGCACTTTGGACAGCGGTGGCCTCACACATAGGCATGCTCACCTGAGGCTGATCAGTAATCAGCTCAGGTGTTGCCTACTGCCTTCATTAGGCCTTCTATAAAAGCACAGCCTGCCCTGCCTCGAGGAAGACGTTTTTAAAGTGTGATGGTGCTTTTAAGTTTGACTTTTGCTTGTCCTGCTTTATATTAATATTGACTGCCCTGACAAGGGGGGATAAAATGGCTGCTGGCCGTTTTCTTTTCTTTCTATCAACTCACCACCCTGCCACAGAGGGATAGCACTGATTGGAGGAGAGGTCTCACTGCAGTCTCACTGATGATGGCTGTTAAAATGTGGGCCTTTGCTTAGTTGGTATGAAGCATTGATGCAGAGATAACCTTAGGAATTCTGGATGACTTAATTCCACAGTATTAAATATTATTTGTTGTTACGTGTCTGTTACCAAAAATAAGTGTTTCTATGAAAAATAAACAAAAGTTATGGCCCCGGGTGGTGTAGTCGGTAAAAGCACTTGCCTGGAGTGCAGGTTGCCCACTGCGGCCGGCGTTCAACTCCCCGGCTGCGCCAGCCCGGCTCTGGCCGGCAGCCTCGTTCGGCAGGGGCGATTGGCTGTCCACCCCTGGGGGAGGGAAAGCTACGAGCACAGAAGGCTTCCCTGTGGGCAAAATGAATAGGTGAGTTCTGTCTCGGAGGAAGCTGTTCATTTGCAGCCCCGGGGTAGTGGCTGGTCCAGTAATTGCCAGTGTGGACTCATAAGGGGGTGAATTGAGGAAATAGAGGGCCACCAAATTGTGAGAAAAACAGGGAAAAAATCTGAAATAATAAATCTATAAAACAAGGGTCAGGCAGATTCCACAATCCAAACAGGGAACAAGGTGGACTCACCACAGCTGTAGGAAGCAGTCCTGAGTCTTCAGGCTACCGCACAGAGTCTGGCCCTGTTTGACTTCTGTTCACTTTAGGAGCAGTTTGTTTGCTTAGGACAGACAAAAGAAGTTAAACAAACACAAAAAACATGTGCAGTCTTCTCCTTGTCGTCTTCAACAGCATGTGGCGTTGCAAGGTTTTCTCCCCAATCTGCAGACTTAATGGCTTGATATTCAACTGAACTCCCGTCTCAACAAAAAGGCGATAATCGACTCCTTTGCCAAAGGGAAGATAATTCATCCCTCCTTTGTTGTATCAACACACCCCTTTGCACAGGGCTCCATTCTAAATATCCGAACCTTCGCCAATTCCCACAAGAAACCCTTCACTTCAATTTTACCACCACTACTCGTCATTCATCTCTCTTCTACAAACTCTTTACAGCTCCGTGCATGTGCATGTACATGTGTATGTGTGTTTGTGTATTTTATATATATATATATAATATATATATTATACATACTGTACATATGTACACACATTTATTATGATATATACCCTGACCAATTTGGTGCCCTAGGCAACATTATAGCTGGTGCCCCTTTGCAAACAAAATCAGCCAATTCCACCACCAATCATTGTGTTCATGCACTCGCACAGAGTGATTGTGTTCATGTCTTTGAGACTATTTTTATTTGAGAAACAAAGAAATCTCAATTACAACAATATTAAAGAAACCAGTGCTAAATGCACTAAACATAAGAATTATAAATATAATAAGTGTATTGCACAAAATACAAACCAAATGGAAAATATTTATCGTTTGTGCGGCACACTTAAAAGAAAAGTTAATTTCTCAAAATTATGTTGTAGGTTATTCCCCAAACACCTGACTAGTCTTTCCCACTTTCCCTACGTAAATTTAAGTAGGAAGTAACTGACGTTAACTCTAGCTATTTATTCAATTAGCCAACGTTACTATTGTCCAAATTAAGCTAGCTAACAATAGATAAGACAGCTCGGCTCTGCTCCAACGGTAACTACTATGCAATAAGATGTTTATTTCATCACATTACCTCTGTCTTTGTCCTCTTTCCTTCTCTTCTTCTTTTTCTTCCCTGGGCACCAGAGGGCTTTGGTATTTTTGACATGATATTACATGTTATAGTGTATTAGTGATATTAAATGCGCCATGTTCATTCACTTAGTGACTGTCAGTGTGAGTAGTGAAGATAACTTGCCCATCCCCCAGACTAACTAGTTTTTCCGCCGGACAGTACGGCGCGGTTACCAATCCATGCTCCCACGTTTTGTCGCATTTTCTTCTCTTTTTTTACACACATTCATTAATTGTCCATTCATCAATATTGCTTGCGTGACTTTGAGAGTTCTGAAAGTGAATTGCTGCTGAGATGGCCTCAGAAAAGAGTTGTTTGCTCCAGTTCAGCCTAAGTGCACCTTCCCCTCTCCTTAACAAGGACATTGAGGCAGTGCTCCATTGATCTCGCTCTGAATGTTCTGAGAGGGCCAGCGAGGAAGTGACCCTCTCCTTCCCCTCCGGAGTAGTTGCCCAGCAACGGCGCATGACAGAGAGCTGATCCATCAGAACCGCCGCTTCGTTTAATCTATTCAGAACTTATAACTGGTCGAGATAAAAAGTATTTTTAGCAGAACTTATAATTCTTGGTCTGTAGATAAAAAGTTGAGGGATTGTTGTTGAACTCATTAGCACCGTCAGCAGACTTATTTATTTATTTAAATTAAATCTTGTATTGCCTTAGCATTGTCCTAATGGTTATGGTTGCTGTTTTATTTTATTATTTGAACTCCAGATGTTACACAAAATGTTTAATTGAAATTATTGTTTCTCCAGATGAAAATGTGTTTTGTGAATGACTAATCCTCCTATTTATCATGACCAAATGTTTGCACTCTGCTGTCACAGAGCCATCTGCGTAGCTTTCATCTCATAACCGGATGCTCCACGAGTACAAATGGAATATTTCTATCAGGCTGTTCATATAATTCATAAAATGAAAGTCTCGCACAAATGTATTGGGTATAATTCATCACATCTAGTGCTACATACCAATAAAATACAATCAATGAAAGAGGAGTTGTAAGATGATGAAAACTATGGTCTCGATATGTATGATGAATCAGAAAGTAGTCTTTATACAATCTTTCTTGTGTCAGAGCAATCCGACTAATCACAAGGTGAACCGCTGCATGCCCTTGTTCACTGTGTCTACTGAATGACCAAGATTCACTCAAACCACATTATGGACAAATGAAATGCAATCACCTCAAACCAAACCTTCTCAGATCAATCTGGCAACATAACACAATAAAGTTACTTTTCTCAACCATAACAATTTATTGCAGTGGAAGTCAGGTCTTATAGTTGATTGACACCCAGTGTCTCTCTCAATAATTGATACCATGGATTTATAGTTATTGGACATGCAGTAGTGAACAAACCAGCCTCTTTTAAGGTTAAATCGTTGTTTGGGCTGGAGCTTTATCGAATGTTAAAGCAAGCTGTATTATTTCGATGTGTGTTCTTGATGTTAACATGTAGTTAGTACAGCATTGGGAAGTTATTACATAGTGAAAAAAATATTTTTGCTGCTTAAAAATACTACCATCCAGGTAATAGCATGAAGAAATATCTTCAAGAAAATCTAAAATCTTTGTGAGAAAAATACACTTTGTGAATCAGCATTTTGTTGTTTTGCTTGCTTGTTAGTTCTGTCTAAAAACCTAAAAACTGAGCATTCATTTCAGTCATGCTAAAATATTTGCTGGTACAGCAAGCCCATAAGCCACATCAGCCCCACAATTTTTAAAAATGTAATTACTCAACCCTATTGAAGACAATTCTCTGTGAATGTTTGCACTGTTTAATGCACATACAGTTCATCGCTAACTCCTGCAGTTTATTTAATTGATTTGATGTTCACCTGCCAGCATACTTTGTTAATAACACACTTGTAGGCCTAAGGGAAAGAGGAAACATTGGTTGATTTGTGGGAAGAGAGACTGGAGCTGGACAATATCTACAAACATGAAATGGAACAGAAACTAAAACACCTAGATCAAGGTTGCAGACAACAGTTTGAATGGCTAGCAAAGTAACATTTATACATTTACATTTGAAGTATTATGTTTAGCAGCATTTAGCACTTATCCAGAGCGACTTACAAGATGTACATTAATACATGGTAACATAACATAACATAACATAAGGGGGAGACGAGAACAGGCCATTCAGCCCAACACTGCTCGTCCGTTCCTACCACTAATCTGCTCACATGCTTAGTTTATCCAAAGGTGTCTAACACTGGATCGAGCCTAGCCTTGAATACCCCTAGTGTCTCAGCCTCTACTACATGTCCAGGCAAGCTATTCCACGCATTGATCACTCTCTGTGTGAAAAAATATTTCCTAGTGTCCGTGTGAAATTTACCCTTTGTCAGTTTCCATTTATGCCCCCTCGTTCTGCTAACCGAACTCAACTTGAATAATTTCCTAAAATTCACTTTGTTAATTCCTTTAATAAATTTAAAAGCCTCAATCAAATCTCCCCTAAGTCTCCTTTTACTAAGCTTGAACAGTCCAAGCATCTCTAGCCTTTCCTCATAACACTTGTAAGAACAATCATTGTTGGCGCAAGAGATCAGTGCAGTAATACAGCGATAGACATCATTGTTGGCAGCTGCATACCATACCTGTAACACTGGGAAGGAAAAGGTTAGTACATTTTTAATTTTTTGTATTTTTTTTTTTAGGAGTAAACAAGTATACATATGTAAAAGGATTATACAAGTAGGCAGTGGTGATGACAATTGGCTAGATGTACAGGACTCAGTGGTAGTGGAGTCTGAAAAGGTGGATTTTGAGTCTCTTGAGGAAGATTGCAAGTGATTCCGCGGTCCTGACCGAGTGCGGAAGATCATTCCACCACCGAGGGGTCAGGACAGAGAAGAGGTGAGACCGAGGGGAGCGGCTGCCACGTGCCGGAGGGATGGGACATTCAGTTTGCCAGAGGAGGCGGAGTGGAGGGGTCTGGCTGGGGTGTAGGGTGTGATGAGAGTCTGGAGATAAGGGGGAGCAGTTCTTCTAGCCGCTTCATAAGCCAGTACCAGTGATTTGAATATGAAAATGTTTCTCTCCACAATGACATGCACAAAAAAATCATGGGACAATCACACACACATGTGGGCAGCTTTGAAGATGTAATAATGTGGTAATTGGCTGTTATATATGCTTAATTGGAGGCTTTAAGAATACACACTTTGTTTAAAGTGAGACTTGGTGCTTTTTTGGATATGATTTGGGCAAAGTAAATATTTCTGGAGGTTCTGGTGCCTAAATGGGCTAATTGGTTCTGTAGAGCATTTTAATTGAAATAATTAAATATATTACTTGGTTGCCCTTCAACAGGATAGTTTATAGACTCTCCCCAACATGCACTTTCAAAGCAGTGACTTTTTGCCTGTGACCTATGAAACAAACTGTCTCACATGAATGTTCCCTACCTAATGAGAACAAAGGCAGATCGTTGATTTTAAATTGTACAACAGAAAGAGCCTTGTAACTGTGATATTATAGAAGTGGTGCAAAGGCTTGTAACAAGCCAATTAGGCACATAGGAATGAGACTCAATATAATGACTCAATATAATATGAGTTCTACTCAGACAGTGGAAAAAGATAACTTAGCAGACTTAACTTGGACTGTAAGTCTTTGTTATGTGTGAGATCTGTTTTCTTTGCCTACTAAATAAGTTTTGGAATTTTGTAAATAACAAATCACATTTTTGGGGATTGTTAAAATGCTCAATAAGACATTAAAGTGCGTGGTGGCGGATAGCGTAGCGGTCTAACGCACCATATTTTGACTGGTCTGATATGGTGTGCGCTGCCTGTCAGGGACTCGGTTCGAAACCTGTCTCTACCAGACCGGCCCTGGTCATCATCCCCGATCGGGGGTGGCATTTGGCTGTTCGCCCCAGGGGGAGGGGGGAGGGTGAGCCGGTTTGGGTCTGCCATGAAGCACATAACATAAGGAGTCTTCAGAACATGGGTGGGTGAATTCCGTCTCAAAGGAAGCGGAGTTCGCTGGCCTCGGAGAATTAGCTTGCCTCGTTGAGATGAGCGGCTGACCCATGTGGGGAGGGTGAATCGAAATAAATAGAGGGTGTAATTGGCTACTAAATTGGGAGAAAAACGGGAAAAAAATCTGAAACTAAAATAAAAACATGAAGAGATATTAAAGTGCCGTTATTCTTTGAAATGTATTCTTATTTGAGCCTTTTTGCATTTTGAAAGGTGCAAATCTACTCTTGCTCTCTCTCCTTTTCTTGCAAAAATGGCAGATGTTATAACATGTTAAACAGCTTCCCATACCTACAGTGATATTGTACTATTTTGATATTTTTTCTGTGGAAGTTAACAGAGATGCATGGTATTTCTTGTGCTAGTAATGATAATGCCTTATCTGCCAATGTCCACTGATTATAATCTTCATCTTCATTTAATGTTGATACATAGTGAAAATTGCATCAGCCACGCTGATGATTTGCAAACTGAGACACAAAAACAGACCACTTCCTTTTATCCATCCTGCTGTACAGCAACTCTCCCTCCAAGGAAGGCCTCGATATCAGCTGGTTGTATCGTATTTCTTTTAAAAAAGCTTTTCAGTCCCCCCCATTTTCTCCCAATTTGGTGGTGAATTGTACCCTCTTCTAGTTCAACTATTCCCCCCCTTGTACTCTGAGTTCGCCACTGCAGAGACGAACTGAAATGTCTCCTCCTAGACTCGTCAAGCCGTCGACTGTAACTCCAACACGCGCAGAGTTGCTTGCATGTGCCGAGGTCATGCTGGCTTTCCCTCCCTCCTCCTCTTGGGGGTGGACAGCCAATCACTACCCCAAAAAGTGACTCCTGGCCAGAACTGGAAAGGGGTGCAGCCTGTACTCAGAACAAGTGCTTTTCGTTGTACCACTTGGGAGCCACAGTGACTTGACTACAGTGCTTTAGTGTAGTTTTTCCACTGGACAAAATTACATTGCACATTCTTAGGTGAACCTAGTGTTTTTCCCAGGCTTATGCCGCTTGAGAGGTGGGATGAGAGGTGAGAGGTGCTCCTGGCTGGCAGGGCTGCGCATGTGGTCACCTGGTAGGGAGGCCCTGCCCACTGGTTTGAGAGGGACCCAACCACTCAGGAGCTGATGGCAATGGAGCGCAGCTCGGGTGAGTTGGGCGGTCCGTGTCATAGAAGATCAGCCTGGTCTCATGTCTTGGTGTCACTATGGTCAGATGTTCACAGGGAAGGACATGGCAACAGGTTGGTTACAATACCACCGCATTATCAAATGGCACTTAAAGGGAAAATTGGACTGTAAAGGTCAGCTTTGACATACAACAGTTACTCTCGATGATTAATGGTCAGCCTCATTGTCCACCTGGTGTCATGCCCTTTTGTGTTGACGTCATGCTGAGAAATGACACCAAGTTGGGAAGTTTTCTGACTCAGTCCGACAGAACACTGGGTCTCCACATCGTTTTCATTTTAATCAGTGTTATTTAATGTTATGAATAGAAGGGATACATAATTGTTAGATTGCCATTTACATCCTCAAGTCAGACATGGTGCATGTCCACATTTGTGTACTTAGGTACTTTGGGGAATAGGTACTATTCCCTTTAGGCCTGTCTCTTTATGGCTTATAATATATAGGCTGGTTACGCATTTTTATCATCTCAAACCCAAGTATTATACTATAGGGTATGTTCCTCTTATGATTTTGCTTCTACACCGTAGACCTTGGGTCCGTTTGACCTTGATATAATTTTAAGTTATTCAATAAACATTAAGAAACAAAACCCAGGGAAAGTCTTCTGTTGGACACACCTAGTAGGCACCAAATAGCTGGCTTTCACAAGGCTAATTAATAGCCAGCTATTTTGTGTTCTTACATTTGACTCCCTCTTCACCCTCTCTTCCTTGCCTATGCCAAGGCCAATTGTGCGCTGCCTTGCTGGGCTGCCGACCACAGTCGGCACTGGTAAATTAAGGGTTCCATTCCAGAAACGGGGTGCCTCACTGCTGTAGGGTGCTATCCCACTAGAAGTTCGAATTTTAATATAGTTGACGGCACAATGTAAGGCTTGTTCATTCCCAATTAACAAGACGCGAGGTCCTGGTGATGGAAGGACAGAACAGAGCAGGAAATACCTGGGGACAGAGTGAGTGTTCTCTGATTTTATATGTTGCGTTGAGGTACGCATTTCTGCTTTTACAGTATCGTCACTGTACGTGGAAATACGATCCTAGGAGGTGGGGCCAAATGACGTCATTGGATTCCCTGTGTGTTGTGAGGTTGGATACGTGATGGAGGAATGCTAAGCACTTCAGATTATATTAAACCGAAATTGCATTTCAAACATATAATTTCATGATGGAATGTGCAGTCCGTACACTGCACCCACTGTGCTTTTGCTGGATGCGCCACCCTCCAGTCCGAAGATTCTGTCAAGTCAAACAGTGGTGGTGGTTCTGTGTGGCTCAGTAGGTAGAGCATGGCGCTGACAACGCCAAGGTTGTGGGTTCGTTTCCCACTGGGACCACATATACTGAAAAATGTATGCACTCATTGATGTAAGTCGCTTTGGACAAAAGCGTCTGCTAAATGGCATATGTTTGTCTGTTTGGTGTAGCAATGTAAAATAGAATCAATTTTCGGGGAGTGAACATGTTTTTGAGTAGTCCATTTCCAAAAGTGTTTGTAATGTGAAAAGGAATCTCAGCAGCTCTCTTCCTGTTGCAGACCTTTCTTCTCTCTACACATCTTGTTTTTCTGTGTCTCTCCTTTGCAGGTATTTTCTTTCATACAACCCCATCAATCTGTTTGTACCTGGCTGCATCTGGCTGAAAGGCACTTAACATTTTCACTAAGCTTCCTGTGCATTTCTTTGAAAGGCTAGTTTTTCATTAGTGAGCCTTAACGGCGTTATTTCCATCAGCAATCCTTTAAGAGTGAGTTTGTTTGTAGGTACGCCTGCAGACAAGATCCCATTCAGCACTGGGACATATTTATCTTTAAAAAGATTGAAAAAACACATCAAAAAACATCCCCCATCTTGGCCAGAATGTTATTGTTGCTAATTAGTTAGGAAAATTGTTTTATTTATTTTCACTTTTCGACAGTGCCGTTCGTGAATCAAAATTCATGCTCAGAATGTGAAGGCAAAAGCACCGCTTCTGAAAAATCCAGACCCCTCAAAACAACACGATGGGAAGATAAGCCACCCTATAGCAGCTCAAAAGATTGAGGGTGAACTGGGCCTGGAAAAAAATGTGTTCCACAAAACAAATGGAATCCTCCTTCATCTTGTGTATCAGTACCAAGATTGAAAATTTCACTTTGTCTTTAACAAAATCACATTTAAGCAGTTGCTACTCTTTTATTATTCTACTTGTAACAATCCTCCCCTCATATTGTGAGCTCGCTGCCATGGCAGTGATGAAGGTGATGTACTGCCTCCCCCGAGCCGGAACTCGCCAAGCCGTCAACTGTAACTCCGGTACACATAGCCACTCTTTCATGCAGCGAGCTCATATCAGCACTCCTCCCCCATCCCTGGGGCGGACAGCCCTAATGGTACTCCCGGCCAGAGCCGAACTGGTGCGGCCGGTGGAATCAAACCCCGGTCGCAGTGAGCAGCATGCATCCCGGTTGGACGCAGAGTTAATAGAATGTGTTGCATTTAGATTCAAAAATGGGGTCAAAACCTGTTTGTTAAGTTCTATAGGTGTTTTATAGCACTGCTAATAAAAAAGACAACTATTATAATCAAATAACCTCTTCTGTATGGGGACTCTGATAGCGTAGCGGTCTAACGCACCCGTATTGAATGGTTCTTTACGAGTATGAGCTGCCTATCACGGACAAATTCTGTTTGCTGCCCTCTGAGAATTAACTTGCCTCGTAGAGACAAGCGGCGAATTCATGTAGGGAGGGCAAATCAAAATAAGTCAAAAAAATCTTAAACAAATGTATAAAAAATAAATAAATAAAAATAACCTCTTCTATATATTCATGTATGTCTCATGTAAGTTCTTCCGAGCTCTAAAAAACACTACGACATAGGCATAGGTTTTTGGTTTGTTTGTTTGTTTGTTTTTGTTGTGTCATGTATGATTGTTTTTGCGGTTGTTGTTTTTGGTCATTGTATGCACTGATTTTAAACTGTAACAGTGTAATTTTATTGATTGATTGACCTTAATGCCCAACAAGGGAATGGTGTTGGAAATGAGCTTTGGCTACATACACATGTACGGGCACTGCTTCTGCGGCTGTCAATGTTCTCTGTGCTTGTCCCTTACAAATAAACTAATAAATAAATAAAAATAAAGTTGTGTTGCTAAATAACGTCGCAAATTATTGAAGATTGTCCCGTCTCCCCCTCTCTCTCACCAGAATAAAATAAGCTGAGCAAAAGGGAAGGGTTGAGCTCCCATCACATGCAGCTCGAGTCGGATCTGGCAAGCGAACCCTGCCCCTCCCCCAACTGAACCAGAGAGACCAACAAACTCCAGTCACGTCCCCCCTCCCTGGCCTAGCCTGTGCCGGCCCCTGTATCCTGCCACAGCTGGGATGGAGGAGTTCCTCCCCCTCGAGCACACCAGCGCACAGGGCTCCCAAGAGGCTGCTGAAGAACGGGCCTGTCCTCGCTGCCAGACACACCGGAGCACCAATAAACAAAGGTATTTATGCGCCAGCATTGTTAATGCATCTCGACAGTCCAGCAGTGTTCAGGTCAAAACTAGACCTGTTTTGAGACATGAAATCGCATTCATGTTACACCAGGTAGGGGGCTTATTACACCAGTTTATCGGAAACCGATTTGATTTGATTTTTCCACAGGTGTGGTATCATTTTGGTGTGTAGGAATCAAAATATGTAGTTATATTTCATAAGGCACGAGTAGACAAATGACATGATGTACACAATACAATGAGGTTGACGAGAGACAATTCTATAAATTAAAAAGCATACAAACCACCATATATCAGGAAAGCAAAAGTGCCAGATTTTGTTGGTAGAAATATTACTCTAAAAATGTATAATAAATGCCTACATAAATTAGAGGGAAATGCAATAACTATAAAAAATAGGTGCAAGAAAAAAGTACAAATGACAATAACTCTAGTGAACTCCCCTACCCATCCATCTACTCGGCCATCAACGCGCTATTCTTTGCCCTTCGTTCATCTGTTATGTGTATCTATAGGTTACTTAAAATGTACAATAGGGAAATGTAAAGCGGACTTTAGACTCATCTATTAAATGTTTTTGTTCTTTACCACGAATGCCTACTTCATAACATAATTTGGCATTCTCTGCTGCCCAGGCCCAATGTGTTTTCCTCGGCCCCATTCACACAGGCAGTGGGAAGCCCGAATGAAAGTAGATCTAGGGAAGGACGAGAGCTGGTGCCTTGTGAAGAGATGTCACGAGGGGGGTTTCCATCTCAGAACTAACAGTTTCTTTGCCGCTGTTATTTCTGATGAATAGTGAGGTTATGGTAAGAATCATCATTCTTGTTGTGGAACAACATTTGGAAGACAGGGTAAACAAGGGACTCCCGCTGTATTCGATAAATGAATGGTAACTTGTGCTCAGAACGATCTCACTTTGGGGCAGTGCCACATCATGTGCACGTATTTTTCCGACGGATTGTTGGTTGCGCGGCATACAAACGGGCCTAGGATTACGCTTGGGTTGACATTTCCACAGAGCCCAATCAAATCCGTGAATGAGTTCATAATGACTTATTTGATTATAATTGTATGAAAATTATAGCGCTCTTTCTTAATGCAGGACTTTATCCCTCCGTTATGAAACTGGCATGTTTGTCATCAGCGCGGGAACATTCCCAAGAGATTTGTCAACCCTGTGCACGTCATGCACCAATCACGTAGAAGGAGCAGGCTTACCCATCAACGCTAAACACCTGCTGCTGCGCGGTTGAAGAGAAGGGGCCAGTGCTGTGTGTCCAGTATTGCACTCAGAGTTACTCATCTTTGCCCTTTGTCCACCCATCTGCAATATAAAAACAGATGTATGGAAATTATTTTCTCATGCACTTAGTGTGTCTCTATGATCTGACATGGTACATGAGACCAGGCTGAGTTCTCCTGTTTCAAATACTTTCTTTCTGCTTTTATCCAGTTTATTGGCAATTAGTGGTCCCCAGGATCGAAGGATCTAAAGGATCTTGAAAGATTTTGTGTGGAGGAATGGTCAAAGTTCCCCCCAATATGTTCACCATTCTCATAAATACTATAGAAGACATGTTAATGAAGATTCATTTTTGTTGGATTTTATTTGAAATAATTATTAGTGTTTGCTAATAATTGTGACATATTTTTCTCTGAACAATTGTATTAGTATGAAAGAATATAATCTTACCATTTTTGAGCATACAGTATAGCTCATAACCTGTATATATATATATATATATATATATATAATTATGGGCACACAATTGTATTTAAACTGCAGTATATTCATTTTAATTAGTATATTAATATGAATCTACCCCAAAATCACCCCCCCCCCCTCAGGAAGCAGTATTATTCAAGTCTGACCATTTAGTGACAGACAACTTATCATACTCTCCTCACACCTACTTATCATTCACAATACCCGAGTGACTCAGTTTAATGCGTTCAGCGATGGAGCCTGGGAGGGCTGGGCGTTTGGAGTTTGATTTACAGTTAAACAGTGTGACTCTTTAATAATTGATCCATAAGAATCCATAAGGTGATAATTACTGGGAGCGAGCGGGGCCCTATAAACACAACATTATCCATCATATTAATAATTCACACAGCCAATTCTGCGGTCGTTCACGGGACCGTGTGCCTGTGCTGACGAGCCTCCAAGTGGCAGTGCTGTTGCGGAACAGTCACCGTTGTCATAGTGCGTTGGCATATGAATCACGTCGCTCTTACAATCTTTGTTTATTGCATGTGTACAGCTGATTGCAGGAGTTCATGGCTTGTCTTGCTCTTCTCCTTTTAGCACGTGTGTTTAGTTTGCTGTGTAAATTCAGCTGAGGCGAAGCTAAGGGGGTGGTAATTGCCCCCCCAGAGAAGTGCACTAGGATATGTCCTTGGAAATAAACACAGTGTAGTAAAAAACAACCATTATGTGCGACTGCCTGTAGCAGAGCTCAGATGAGCATGTGAGTGAAACACAATAGGCAACTCCACACCCATTGAGCCAGGTACAGTTTGATTCCTGTTGAAGGGGCCCTACAACATCCTTAGCCTGGTGGGCGTGAGTTCTAGTGGGGGAGGTGGGATTCTGCTGTGTGGTTCTGAGAGTTTTCAGATTGAACTCTTCAAACGGCACACATTACGCCGGTGCCCGTAAATCTTCGTTAAATTGTCGCACTCGTGTTCTGTGTGTATCTAAAAATGAAAGTTCACAAAAATCTTTTGGAAAGTCGATTAAAAAGACTCGAGAGACGCCTTGCCCGTCACCATGGTAACAAGGTATTTTTGGCATCTGAAATGCCTCACCTGAACAACCAGTGATAATTAGTCTGTTCTGAATACTCTGGCAACATTACAGCAGCTGTAAAATAAGCTCAGGCTTGTGTTAAGCACAGCTAGCTGGCTTGAGCACCAATCATTTGTTCACCTCTGAACTCTGCAACAGCCTGTGCTTTGAGGCGGAACTGATTTTGCCCACAGTGACACCTAATTATTGCAAGACATATCATGCGAATGTGTTGTTTTTTTCCCACTCAACATTTGTTTCAGAAGGTTGAGTTCTCTTGCGTGGTTGTTACTGATGGCGACTGCCCTCTTTGAAATAATAAGCCACTTTTCTAACTTTAGCTCCGTGATTTAAATCATTTGCATATTTTCCGGGGTGGGGGGGGATATTTGACATGGAGTGCAAGTGCATTGCAGTACAGAATACTAAATACGAGAATGCACTTTGATGTAATTCATATGATTGTATTTATGTCTGTATAAACCACTAATATATTCACATTGATTGCAGGCTTATAATGCAGTATATTCTATGACTTTTTTTTCCACCAACCAGACTTTCCAGAGTGGCACATACCTATCTGAAATATTTGTTTTACAACATGTGATTAAGATGGATTCATAAATGATTCCACAAAGATTTGTTTGTAATTAATACAAATAGTGCAACATAAAGCCTTCAGAACTATAATTGTGGAAAATAATGATACACATCGATCTCTATCTGGCCAACAAACAATGCCTCATCACCTTCAGTGCACGCAGATGCATATTAATCATCATTGTGTCAGTCTACACTTGTCAGAGCATGGAAATTATGCATCGTCAAGTCACTATCTGTTTTCTTTTCATGAAAGAATTCCCTGTGACTTGGCTTCACAGATATTACAGACAATTAGGATTGATGGATGCCCACTCACGATTCCGGGATTTGCAATCCATCTCCAAAACACAAACCCTTAATTGCTTGATTTGATTCTTTGTCATCGTAAATGCATCTATTCATTCTTTTGTGTGCTTTTGCCGCTGTGAGATTTTTTTTGTTATCAAGCTAATACGTTTCATTTAAGCAGAAGCCAAAAGCCTCCAGAAAACAGAGAGCGGTAAACAAGGAAGATAACAAGTTAATCTCCTTGTGTTACACAGAGGAACATCGCTAATGTATAACAAAGGTGTGTGCGTGCGTGCGCGCACGTGTGTGTGTGTGTGTGCAAGGCTTTTGGGTGGGTATGTCGTGTGTATGCATATAAACATTTGGGAAAAGCATATGTACGTGTGCGCGCATGTTGCATGGGAAACGTATGTACGTGTGTGTGTATTTTGCATGGGAAATGGATGTGTGTGTGTGTGTGTGTGTGCATGTTGCATGGGAAACATATGTAGGTTTGTGCGTGCATGTTTGCATGGGAAACGTATGTTTGTGTGTGTGGGCATGTTGCATGGGAAACGTGTGTGCATGTGTGCGTGTGCACAAGATTCTGGCACCGAAACCATATGCTGTGCATGTGTATGTTTGTACTGGAGTTTGGGCTTGTAGTTATGAGTTTAATCTGTTGCCTGTTTGCCAATGAGTGTATGAGCTCTTTTCTGTGGGTAAGTGTACCGTTGCGTACTCTGTTCCAACCTGCCCACTGCTGCCATTTCTATTACCTACAGTTACATCCGCCTTACTTATCCCCACAGCCAGTACATCCCATTGTATAGAGCATCTAGACACATTAAGAGCATCTGTTCACTTGGGTTTGTATTAGAAAGGATTATGGATGGGGATGGATCAGCACTGATTGTTTCACATTATACCAAAAGTGAATGCAAGATTGCAGGCCTTTGCCATCAACTGGTACTGCAATTATTTACAAAACGAATGGTATGCGGTCATTCGACTCACACCAACAAAACATTGGTTATCTGTGAATAATTAATAAGGCATTATTTATTTCTACTGTGTCTTCAAGTACTGTGCTTTAAAGGGCAATTCTCTGAGTGCCTGTTATTTACATGGGTAGATGTCCTTTTCCAATATAAATATGCTGGGCCTTTGGACCATTTGACATTTGACAAAAAATATGTTGGAACCTTTAGTCTAAACCATAGTTTAAACTCCTGTACAAAAAGCAAGTCTATAGTTTTTGGGTAGCTCATCCTGCTACGCGAAAACATGGCATGTTCAATGAATACGGTGTAATCTGCAACCAGTCATGCAGGTTTCATGCGCGGGCCATATTCAGGAACTGATCATCTGGTTGGTCTATACAATCTGTGTTGAGGCTTGGCCATGTCTGTCTGTGAACTTTATTCTTCCATAATTTTTATATTTTTCGGGTATAACAATACCCTTGAAGTCTCTCATGAAATAGTTTGAAAGGCAAAGATCTGACAGGTTGTACTTTTGTCAGGGGGCGAAACTGCTCAAAGGGAGCGAGGAGTGCACAATACCTCCTCTGAAATATTTATGGTCCCCCTGGTGCAGGAACCTGCAAGCGCGTACAAATGTGAGGGTGAAGAAAAAAATGACATGGACAAGGGCTTTAAAATCAATCCCAAGGCATGGAAGCAAACTCTGACTATGTTCACTTATGTAAATGTAACCATTGGTGTGCCCAGTAACCCCATAAACCCATATCTGTCTGTGCCTGGCTACCTACATTTTATATACATGTGTATGTATATATATATATATTCCTAGAAATTATACATTCAGCTTAGTAATACATTATTTTAACAGAATATAGTAATGATAAGTTCTAACATCAAAGATGCAGCATCTTAAACAGCAAAACCTGCTGCTCTATCAAGGCTGGCAAAGAAGTATATTTGCTTGCCAATGTTTTTAGTTTACTGCTGACGGCTTAACGATGTGCCCTGGTTTGGCTATTGGTATTCCTGCAGTGTACATTTCCTCTTCTTAATATCCAATGGCTGGAATTGTTTTTTAGCTCTCTGCAAGTAGGCCTGCTGTATGATTCTAAATGAAATCAAAACGGCAGCGACAGCGGTGGCGTCACATATCAAAAAGTGGCGTGGCATAATTTCCCAACCCTAACACACACCATCCACACACACACACACACACACACACACACACACACACACACACACGTACACTACTGATAGATTTAACTGGTTGTATGCAGTTCACGTTTCCTTTCCTAATCCTAAAAGCTTGACCACTTTGTAAATTGCCTTTTCTTGATATGAAGGGGACATTTGTTTATAATGGCAGATTAAGATGACTGTATGTACGGTGTAAACCACCACCAGCCACGTGTTCTCAGGATATATACACACACCTGTGGTGCCAATGTGTTGGGAGACTGAAAGCCCAGTGGCTGGATTGGTTTATTCCACTCATACCATGGCTACTTACCACAAACAAACATTAAAATACAGAATAACAAAAAGCCTGCTCACTTGAGGCAAGATTGAATATTCTTGTATAGGAATGTAGCATAAGAATATTCTTGTATATGCACGGCATGTCATGGTTTATATCTTGTATGCATTTGTGTGTGTGTTTGTGTGCACGTGCATGTTTGCATTAAATGTATGCATCCTTAATGTACATACATTTCTCAGAGTGGGTGGGTTGGGTTATGAACAACAATGAGAAACACAGCATTATTTGAGCATTTATGGAATTCATATTCCATGTATTACTCTTACTCTTTGGACCTTGGAACGGTCAGTGTGGTTTCGAATAAGGAGATGCCTCCTTAACAGTCCATCAAAGTCCCTTCAATGTCATTTTTCCACGGAACTCTAGCATCATGAAAGACGTCGTTATTATTCTCTGAGCAACCTCCCCATGATTTGGAGATGCCAGTGAGTGAAATCATCACAGAAAGACTTTCCCCTCCCGCATGAATATCAATAATTAATTTTATTATGACCTCGTGCGAGGACATTAATGAGAACCTGGGGTTTCTCACTGAAGACATTAAACCCAGGGAAAGTGTTTGGTGTGATGTACCAAGACTTGACTCAGCATCAAAAGGACAATCTTATTTACTGTAGCATTATGCTTGCTCCAACAAAACACTTTCCCTGGGGTTGGGCTACAACTGCTTAACGATATTTCCTGCAAACTTGCACATAAAGTGGAGCAAAGAGCCCGACTCTTAGTCCTTTACTTTGACCTTGTTTTCTCTTCAGCTTCTGCACAATTTCAGTACTGAGTTCACTACTCGCCAACATTAAATTGTCAATGGGTGCTGGTGAAGAAAACAAAGGACAAATGTTGATTGAATACAGGTTTCGATCTCACAGCGTTTTTCTTAACTCCCAGGTCCATTTACGCATCTTATTTTCCTTGCAGCTTTGTTCACTGTCAGACTGCAATGATTCACCTAAACTTTCAATTTCTGCACCAAATAATGAATGCAGAAATAAATGCTTTAATTTACATCTCAATCTGTTGCTGATGATGATGGGGGGAAGGGGGAACTTGCAACGCAGTGAGTTGTTGTAAATCCAATAACAACTTGGAAAAACACTTACCAACTCAAATTCAATTTGTGTTTCCTTAAAGCTAAAATAGGTGCAAATGTACTTTCTTATTTATTTGAAAAGTCTTAACTGCTCCAAACTTCTCCAGAGCTTCATATTAATCTCGCAGCCATTTTCAATGACATTTGAAGTCTTATTCTGCATGCACAGTGTTGATTAAGACCTAGTTAGTGTTCCCCGGGTCTCATGGAGATCGGTAACTATGGTAACTCCCCCAGCAAAAGAGTGCGTAGCTGTTTCACGTTCTTGAGGATGGCAACTGGAAGAGGGGCATTGCTTTGAAAAACTGATGTGTTGCCAGGTATTGTATGAGCCTGGCAACCTGCAACCCAATGATATGTTTGCGGCATGTACAGATAACTGCCAAAATAAAGGAAACACCAACATAAAGTGTCTTAACAGGGCATTGGGCCACCATAACCGCTTCAGTCACCTTGGCATAGATTCTACAAGTGTCTGGAACTCTCTTGGAGAGATGCACCATGATTCTTCCACAATAAACCATTTGGTGTTTTGTTGATGGTGGGGAAACGCTGTCTCAGATGCTGCTCCAGAATCTCCCACAAGTGTTCAATTGGGTTGAGATCTGTGACTGAGATGGCCATGGAATATGGTTTACATAATTTTCATGCTCATCAAACCATTCAGTGACCACTCGTGCCCTGTGAATGGGGGCATTGTCATCGTGTTAAAGACCACTCCCATCAGGATAGAAATGCTTCACCATAGGATGAAGGTGATCACAAATAGCTTTGTATTTGTTTCCATTTACCTTGTCCTCTAAGGGGCTTAGTGGACCTAAACTATGCAAATAAATGCACCCCACACCATAACAGAGCTTCCAGAACCCTTCATTTACTCAAGTTTCTTTCATTTTGACAATAACCTGTATGTATAAGGTTTCATGTATTATTTTTTAAATCAAAACTTGGAAATATCTTTTCTGTGGAATGGGACAGCCCTAAAGCTTTCCATGTAGATTTTAAGTACATTTTAAAGCCTTTACTCCCAGAATGTACTCCTTTAATTTGAAGAAGTAAAGATAAGGGAATTACAATGAAAAGGTCATTCTTTTTTATTAAATGTATGCTGAATGTAATTTATATTGTTATAGTGATTTGTCTGCTAATTAATAAAAGCAATCATTATTATTAGGTAAATGGTACACTCTTGTAAATGTTTTTGGATATGCTTTCTAATTCAATAAAGTCCTAAAAATGTTTTCTCGTCAGCCTGCCGGGTGGTCTAGTGGTTACAACGTCCGACGCTAACCACTGTGACCGGGGTTCATTTCCACCAGCTTCCACCAGTTTCGACTCTGGCCGGCAGTGCCACTGTTGGGCGGCGATTGGCTGTCCGCCCCAGGGAGGTGGGAGGGAAGCCGATTTGACTTTGCTGCGTATAGGAGTGGCTCCGATGTACCGGAAAAACAGTCGACAGCTCTGCGAATGCCGACTCGGAGGAGGCGGCACATCGCTTGGTCATGGCCAGTCTCGGGGCTACGGCAGTGAATTCACAATACGAGGGGTGGGGTATTGACATTAAAAAGAGAGGGTGTAATTGGTTACTATATTGGGGGAAAAATATCAAACAATAGATAAAAAAGCCCAAAAAACATTCTTGTCACAGGGACAGGTCTCTATTCTTAAAGTGAGGGTTGCGATTGCAGTGTACCACTCAAACTGTCCAGACAGCTGGAAGGCATGTTAAGCATTTCCTACATTTGTTTGACAACACAATGTGCCAGTGACGGCGGAGGATTGAAAGTTGTGAAACTGTCACATCCTCTGCCTGGGTGCAACACGTCACAAATCGAAAAAGAATCACTCTGTGACAGTGCTTAGATGGTCTATTTATCTAACATCTTTGGTTTAGTGACGGCAGCGTGTGTTCCGTAGGTTAGAATGTTTTGTAGATGATAGAATGGTTTTCTCTCGTGTTGACATACCGTATATACAGAACATTTAACTGTTTAACGTGAACTTTGCATACAATACCCTCAAATTCTTCACACCCTTGATAAAGATGAGCAAAGAAGGCAGTATAAAATACACAATACAGGCAATGAGCTATATTATATGTTTAAAAAATGTGAAACCAAAAATGTGTCAATTAGATGTCACAATTATTCACGCCCTGTATTTAATACTTTGTGAACTCTCCCCATGCAAGGATAACACTGTAGAGTCATCTTCTATGGTGTTTTACGAGATTGCTGAACATATTTGGGGGGGATTTTTGCCCAGTCCTCTATACAGGATCTTTCAATATCTCAGTCTGCGCTTGTGGACTGCCCTCTTTAGTTCAAAATTTTTAATCAGGTCAAGTCTGGAGACTAACATGGCCATGATTTTGTGGTCAGTTAAACATTTCATTAAACATTGATTTTTAGTTATGCTTGGGACCATTGTCTTTTACACTTTACACTTGGGACCACGTTTTACACTTAATTATTTAATCCAATTATGAGTTAATAATCCAAATAGTGGAACATTTTATTTTTAGGTATTTATTTATTTGTTTGTTTGTAACCATCTCTTGACTTCAACAACCCTTTGTCTTGTTTCTTCTGAGAGTTCTTTGCCTTTCCCCATGGTGATGGATGACAAATGGATTTTACATGCGTGTTACCTCATATTTATACCTCAGTGAAACAGGAAGCCATGGGGGAGGCCACAATACAGTTCCCTAAGATTGAGATGAACTTTAAAAAGTAGCATGTTAATGCAGAGTTATTTTTGTTGGATTTTATTTAAAATAATGATGAGGGGTGTGAATAACTGACATCTTTTAAGGGGTAAAAGATGTACTTGTCCTCAGTAATTCTATTAGTATAACATATATAATTTCCCCAACATACATATTTCCCACCTTATATTTTTGAGTGTACAATATAGCCCATTACCACCAGCATTGTTTATTTTACACAGCCTCTTTTCCCTTCATCTATATCAAGGGTGTACATCATTTTAGAGGGTATTGTACATACAGTATAAGCTACCTTGCCTGTGTGAATTGTGAGGGAGGGAAGCTACTTAGAGTTATAGCTGCTGACATAACAGTCCCCATCGATTCATGTGCACTATGGATGAAAATGTCAACCTTGGCGCAACTGTCCTTGTGCTGGTGTCCACTGCCTGAAAATGCCAGTCTGCCTTTGAGAGAGCTGTGCTTGCACTAGCAAGGGACGTTTTGTGCTTTTAGGGCTCTTTATGTAGTGTTTTACTTATCTAACGTTTTAAGACACAGAACCCAGCGGTACTGAATCAACTACTCCACCTCTACTTCCTCGATGGACTAATTGAACCGTCACAAAATTGTGACTTGGCCCCTACCCATAAATAAGGAATTTGGACTACTTGCTACCCAGAATGTGTTTGCAAATCCACCTCCTTGGAGCAGGGCAAGTGATCGAATCCCTCCAAAGTTTCACTTTAGACCCAGAATCTGAATTCAATGTGTGAACAGATGCCGATTCAATTTCTGTGAAAGCCCTCTTAATGATAGACATTTCAACAGTAATTATTTCAAATATCAGTTTTAGTTTATCAATGAATCCTATCAGTAACAACTGCCCAAGATCTAACTTCTCTAGATGCACTCTTCAAAATGACCAGAACCAATGTTTTTGAAAGGGTACTTTCAAAGTCAAAACCAATGGGGAGGTTTCTGAAAAAGCAGAAGGTTGGCGAACACCACACTTAAAAGTTTTGACAGCCAGTCAGACTTAAAAGAAACACTGTTCTCTCTCTCCTCTTTTACTTTTATTGAATATGACCGAGAAAATGCATTTCAATGTCATGAAGAATTTGCATGGGCACAAAGATCAAGCTGAAATGAATTCGCCACAGAAAGTTTGACTGGCCCTGCAAACAAAGTGGGACAAAGGTGTATGCGTTTACATGAGCAGTTACATCAGATAATTTGAACTATCTATCTGTCATGAAGACCAATACCCCCAAGATTCCCTGAAAACAAACAAGCGGCATCAATCTCCTGCCGGCACACATTTTGTTAAAAACCCAGAACAAGGAACAATGCGCAATGAGCCCGCCACAGAGCATACCCTTTGACCCATTTCTCTCCATCTGCTGCCATGACAACCGAAACACACCCCACCTTGGGGTCAAGGCTGACAGGCCTGTTCCAGTTGCCAGGCCACAAGAATTACTGGATCACTTCTTTGTTCAGAACAATGCCGTATGTGGTACTGTAAGTGCTGTAGACAAACCGAATGTTCCTCTGTCTTTTTTTATTAAACTAAATGTACAGTTCAAATTGTGGGCCCTCTTGCTATAAGCTTCGATAAGATAGGCAACTATATAATATATTCTATAAATAGAATTTCTTTCTTACTTGTAGAAAAATGTAGCTCAGAAAACATGTTTAAAAAATAAAGAAATAAGAAATAATTTTTACATCTATTGGTGAATTATGAAACATCTTTATACAAAAACAAAGAAAACTAAATCAAACTAAAATCCCAGGAGGCATGCAAGTGGAGCTACATTGAAGTTGGAGTATTTTTGTAATGCCCAGAAAGTATTTTTTTATAAACCAAGGACTGGCAAGCCAGTTAATATTTAGTTTGATAAGTAATATGTTTTTCCCCAAAAAGATGTGTGTGACAATAGTTCACATCCCGAATAATAATAATATATATTTACAGTTTATAATTTTTCCCGTTTTTCTCCCAATTTGGTTGCCAATTATACCTTCTGTATATTTCAATTCACCCTCCCCCACGAGTCCCTAATAATTATTTAAAATAAAATGCATAAAATCCAAATCCATGCATCCAGCATACTAATACTTTAGGTTCATTTCAATTTTAGGGAACTGTATTGTGGCCTCTCATGGCTGCCTGTTTCACTGGGGTATAAAAATGACACAACACACATGTAAAATCCATAACCATTGGGAAAGCCCAGAAAGAAAGAAACCAGACAAAGGGTTGTTGACCTTCACACGTCAGTAGACAAAGAAATGTAAAAAAAAAAAAATAAAGTGAGAAGAAGGCAAAGAAATGTCCAAGGGCAACAGTTGGAGATTTACAAAACTTGGATGCATCTTGGGAACACAAAGACGCCACCTCC
Source organism: Aldrovandia affinis (assembly GCA_029706075.1). NCBI lineage: Eukaryota > Metazoa > Chordata > Actinopteri > Notacanthiformes > Halosauridae > Aldrovandia > Aldrovandia affinis. The sequence continues at coordinate 5,677,366 of JAINUG010000030.1, read as the reverse complement.
ATGCCAATAGGGTTTTTGTAAGGGTTGCCAGAAAAAACCCAGCCTCAAGGTATATCAACAAAAACAAGGGTCTGGAGTTTGCTAAACGACATTTGAACTCTTAGGCTAGGTTCTGAAAAATAATAACGGTCCTTGGTGAGTGAGCTTTTTTTTTTTTTTTTTTTTTTTTTAAATTCAGATTTTCTCCCAATATAGTAGCCAATTACACCCTCTATTTTTCATATCAATCCCCCCATCATATTGTGAGTTCACTGCGTAGCCCAGTGACACGGGCAAAGTATGGTCTCCTCCGAGACAGCACTCACCAAGCTGTGGACCATAACTCCGGTACTCCAGAGCCACTACAGGAGTGGCACTAGCGAACTTCATGTCGGCTTTCCTCCCCCCTCCCTGGGGCAGACAGCCAATTGCCGCCCCCTGGTGGCACTCCCGGCCAGAGCCGACTCTGGTGCGACCGGTGGAATCGAACCCCGGTCGCAGTGGCCAGCGTCGAATGTTGTAACCACTAGACCACCCAGGAGGCCCTTAGAATGTGATTTAAAAAATAATAATTCAGCAGTTGATCTGACATTCAGTACATAATTCTAAAGGACTTTTCTCAGTCTACGGTTGTTTCTCACCTTTGATTTCCACAACAGTGTGATGTCTCGCTGATTTACACTGAACCAACACCTGTAAATAAGCAACACATCACATTGTGGCACCTACTGATTACCCCGCAGGGCTGCTGGCCTCAGTTGGCACTGGCATGGTCTAGATACGAGACCGGCTCATCTACACACTACAAAAATTCCTTAACTGTACAGTATGTGCCACCCAGTAGCCCAGATAAATTGGGGTATGTACATCACTGGCAAGCAAACTACACTTCAGTAGTTTAATGCAAAAATCGCTGGCAAATTAACACATCCAACTTTAATGTATTGACTGTGGTGACAATACACAAGGTGATTTTTAAAAAAAAGAGAATATAGCTGTTGAATTGTATATGTTGTACTGTATTTGTACACCATATATCATTCATGTCGCGAGCTAACTAACCTCTACGGCTGGGGAGGAGGTCACGCTAGCAGTACACGGCTAACATTAGCTAGCTAACTAAATATATCTGTTTAGACAAAAGATATGAGTGGGCTTAAATATGTGATTTTATCACTGGGATAGATTTACCTATATTTGATGAGTAAGCCTAAATATGTGCTGTTCTTGCTCAGATAGGGTGATGATTTATCTCAATTTAATGAATAGTGAATTATATATATATATATATATATTTATAAAATTATATATTTGGTGAATGTTAAGAAATAATCCCAAAGAAATGCATGTGAGTGTTTATTTTCAGCAACCTACCCATCTGTAGATCAAGTTCACATGACCAAGATCACACATTGCTTCAATGTTGATGTGATGCCATGGGCAGTAAGGGGTATTCATTGACAATTTTTAATGAGTGTGAAATACACCTTGCCACCAAAAAAATAAAAGAACTCTGCTGTGAAAGACAAACTGTGAAAGACAAACTGTTGCCTTCCAGTTGTGGACAGTTCTGGTGAGTTCTCGCTCACGACTACAAATAAACGTTGTGTAACCGCCACATTTTCACAACGCCACATGTTTCTGAGACGCGTTTATTGCAGCCCGCTGAATTATAGGTGCGACTACTCAGGTCATCTGATTCGGTGTGAAGCTCTCCACTTTGTATAGTTTCAGATATGGCCGAAAAAGTTCACTAAAACCTTAAACTTTTCTTTGTTATCTCTGAGAAAAGTTCAATGACTTCAGATGCATTTGTTTGTTGTTCAGAGCGAAGAGCCATATGTCATTTTTCATATTGGGAGACAAGCCGCATTGTCTGCCCCTGGACTTCACAAATTCAATATCTGTGAAAATAACTGGGATGGAACCATCTTTCCCACAGAGATTACATCGTGTGACTGGGAGTGTACAATCCTCATTTTTCCTTTGGACTGTGTACAAACAGCCTGGTGGAAAAAATATATTTTTGCTAAATGTAGTTGCTAATTAAATTCAACAAATACATTTCTTCTCAATGATACATAACAGAATGCAATGAGAGTTTGATTATCTGAATGTGTTTGAGGCCTTTTTTTTGTCTGTTTCAGATGGGAAATATATTTTTCTAAAAGTGTTTTTTCAATTTGTTTTTGTTTTGAACGGTCCATCACAGAAATAATTTGATATAGTCTCTTTGAGTGATCGGTACCATTTGGGATTTCACTAAAATGTTTTTTTTATTAAGCTGTAAATAGATTTGCTTAACTTCCAGTGTTCAGATGATATATTCAAATACAGAAAGGATTCTATTTTGTCAGGTTTGAGATTTCATATTTTCAAAACTGTTAATATTGGCATCAGTTTTTGATTGTCTTTTCAATAAAATATATGTAAAATCTATTCAAATTTAATACAAAACCTCAAGTTATCATTGGCAAGTAATTGACTGAATATATAAAAATGTTTAAATGAATGTTTTATATCTGACAGTGTTGTTTAAACTTCACAGAACTGAAACGTCACTTGCATATGTATATTTACATAGGCATTCCTTTTAAAATATTTCCACGTATTTACTTACAGCAGTAAAGGTTATGCATTCATGTTAGGCGTTATCTCACCTTAAAATTGAGATGGCATGTATGCAATCAGCCAAGTTCCGGGTTGGCAGAGCATACCCCATACCTATACAGCATCGAGAGCTTTTTCAGGGTCTCCCACAAAAATAACTACAATGGCGTCAGACTCTCAGTTCTCACAAACATTAACACCTGTACCCTCTGACCTCATGTAAACACACAGAATTCAGATACAACTTCACATGGCCACACAAAGCCCCAAACTTTTCTCTTTCTTAATTTTCATCATCAAAAATGCTCCATGCCACAAATGATTAATTTTCTTCATTTGTCAATATCTTCTTCAACCAATAACACCATGTTCATAGTTGCCAACTGCAGGACATGCAAACAAACAAAAATATTTTTTCCATAAAAAAATATATGGATCAGGGTTGTCAAACTGGGGGACATTTCCCCAAATGTAGGGGCTTTTAAAAAAATAATAGGGGACATTTCAAAGCAAAAATATATGAATTTGATAAATTAGGGATTTTAAAAGAATGTATGGGGAAAGTCTCATTTATGTGAGGGGCGGCGGATAGCGTAGCAGTCTAAGGCACCATATTTTGGCTGGTTCGATATGGTGTGTCCCTGTCAGTGGCGCGGTTTGAAACCGGCTCTGGTCGTTAGCCCCGATCAGGGGGGCGGCATTTTGTGTTTGAGCCGGCTTGGGTCCGCCGTGAAACACGTAAGGAGTCTCCAGAATGTGGGTGGGCATATTCCGTCTTGAAGGAAGCAGAGTTTGCTGCCCTCTGAGAATTAGCTTGCTTTGTAGAGACGAGCGCCGGACCCGTGTGGGGAGGGTACATTGAAATAGAGTAATTGGATGCTAAACATTTTACATGAGTCAGTTGAAATTGGGGGGGTTTGAGTAACATTCTGGGGGGATACAATTCCATGCATCTGGCAACACTGAAAATAATGTGCACATGTGATGCTATTTCACCCAATAAAACAAAACTTAACCAATAACACCAGAAGATTAAAATACAATTTCTTATAGAGTTGTAACTTTATTTCACTTTGTCATTATGGGGTATTGTGTGTAGAATTCTGAGAAAAAAAAGGAATTTAATCCATTTTGGAATAAGGCTGTAACATAACAAAATGTGGAAAAAGTGAAGCGATGTGAATACTTTCCGGATGCACTGTATATACCTAAAACTAATAATAATAATATGTGGCAGTTAAAAGGCTGTTGGGTTTGTTTACAAAGTATCGAAATGTGCGTGTTTGTCGGATGGGGTTTTTACAAACCAAAAAAAATGGTTTGCATAGTTTAGTCCATCCTTTTAATCCAGCCCTCAAATGATTTCTGGACTTTCTATAAGTGTCATTAAGGGCTCAGAATCCCCTTTCACATTCCACAGAGGTGGGGAGGTATGTTTTAGTGGCAGTGAAAGGTTTCCCTCTGGCTTGGCTTTGTAGCTTTCAGTCTCATTGGTCCCCTGCCTCTCTGGTTGGTTCACCCAGCAGTTTGACCAGGTTGTGCACTTCATGCTCACCAACATATTTCTTTATGTAAAAATGGCAAAAAGTAATATCGCAACAGGATTAATCAATAGATATTATTTTTGCTTCTATGAGATTTCGGGCACCAAAGTAAATCAAGGGACATTGTTTAATGTATCACTCATGGTGAGATTTAATTTGTTCCTGACTTAACGTTGATAATGAAGAATAGGTCTTCAGTACATTTTGAAATGGGTTCCCATAGTGTTGGCAGTTTTGCTGTGCATAAATACGAATATATAACTTAAATATCAGCTAATTGTAATTGAGTAGTATCAAAGCCATGCTATAAATATTGCATTAATATTTTTTTATTTATTTATTTATTCATACAGTATAAAGGAAGATCATATTTTTGTACCATGACTTATTGAATCAACCCATAATGCAAATAAAAAAGCAAAAATGGGCAAAAAAAACAATTCAAAAGAACAACAAAAGCCTGTTTAGATAAGTGGTAGAGGCATTTATCCAATGTAATGTGTTTATCTTTGCATTGCAGAATATTATTTACTGTAGTAATGTAATGATTACCATAAACTCACAACTTCACAGTTATGCAAGTTACTCTACAGTAACTTTGGAAACATAATACAGGCACAGGATTTGGATGTTAATGGTTTTAAGCTTTCTACAGCAAAAATGGGTAATTCAATAATCCACTCCAGTAGTTTTTCAAGCTTGTGTTTACAAAGATGATTGTTCTTGACAGAACACTTCCTCTCTTTAATCTAACTACAATGCTTTTTTTCTTTAACTGTAAATGAATTACATGAATGTCAAAAACTTCTGCTTCTTGCACGGTATACTGTATTCCGAGTTTCCAGATATTAATAACTGTGGGACGTGACCTATTTGGGTAGAGACCGATGACTTAAGATAAGTTAACTGGGACTCCTTTTGGAACAGGGGTGACCTGTACAAGTGGGATGGATTACACTTGAACCGGAGGGGTACAGATGCATTGGGCCAGCATATGCTTAGGGTAGTGGAGGAATATTTAAACTAGGGACTGAGGGGGCAGGGAGGGAAATTAATAGTAGTAGTATTATGGATAGGGAGGTACAGACTGCCCAGATGGAAGATACCAGGGCGGAGTATAATAAATCTGAAGATATAATTAATAAAGATTTTTTAGATCATAATGTGAATAGAGGTGGTTCGGCACACTCAGGTGTGGAGGGGAAGGACAGCGTAAGTGTGAGTAAGGCTCTGAAGCTCATGTGTTTAAATGCGAGAAGCATAAAAAAAATTTTGGAACCGGAGGCTGTCATGTTGAATGGGGGTGATGACATTGTTGGGATTACTGAGACATGGCTTGGCACAGCGGATGGGGATGAATATAATGTAGAGCAGTACAAATTGTTTAGGAAGGATGGAACTAATAAAAGAGGAGGGGGAGTGGCCCTTTATGTGAAAGACAATCTTAATGTGCAGGAAATTCCAGGTATAAACTCATTCGTTTCTTGTGAGGACATCTGGATTCAATTATTGGGAGATCATGAGAAGGGCCTTAATATAGGAGTATGCTATAGACCTCCAGCTTCAGACAGTAACATAAATAGTACGCTCTTTGGTAACATAAAACAAATCTGTGCTGAAGGAGAGACGATAATAATGGGCGACTTAAATTACCCCTCTATTAATTGGGAGATAGTGACAGGTCAGGGCAAATGTGAAGAATGTGAGTTTTTAGATATGGTCAATGACTGCTTTTTGGTACAGTCTGTTACTCAGCCTACGAGAGGGAAATCAGTACTGGATCTGGTTTTGTGTAACAATCCTGATAGAATTTGCAGCACAGAGGTAGGAGAACCAATAGGGGCAAGTGACCACAGTGCAGTTATTTTTTATATTTTTGGCAAGTTAAGACAGCCTCCTCTAACTCTCGAATTTTTTATTTTAGACGAGCTGACTTTAATAAAATGAGAGAGAATTTAAGTAATATAGATTGGGTAAAACTTCTAGATTGCAGAACTGTGAATGAAAAATTTACTATATTTAAAAGGGTTATTGTAGATGTACAGTGTAAATTCATCCCCAAAGTAAGGAAAAATAGGATGAAAAAACAGTCTCCGCAGTGGATGACTAAATCTTTATGGGAGATTTTGAGGCAAAAGAAATGACTGTACAGAGTATATAAAAAGGATAACTCCGAGAGAAACAAGTTAGATTATTGTAATATGCGGGCTAAGGTTAAAAAGGAAATAAGACCAGCGAAAAGGCGATTTGAATTATTTTTTTCCCCAAGATGCAAAAAGTCATCCTAAGAAGTTTTTTCAATATTGTAGTAGAAAAAGGAAAGTTAAGGATGAGGTTAAGTGCATTAAGAATAAGGAAGGAACTTTGGTTTATAATAATAAGGATATTGCTAACACACTAAACAGTTACTTTGTTGAGAGCTTTACTAGAGAAGAGGTTATAAATATGCCTAAATGTATAAACAAGGTACAGAATGTTTTGGAGGACTTTGAGATAAGGGACGTAGAAGTACTACAAAAACGACAAAAACTTAAGACAAATAAGGCAGCAGGCCCGGATGGCATATATTCCAGAGTACTCAAAGAACTTGGGGAAATTATATATAAACCATTGACAGATATTTTCATTCAATCCATAATCACTGGAGAAATACCAGATGACTGGAAGCAGGGTAGTATAATTCCAGTATATAAGAAGGGGGACCGTACTGACCCAGGGAACTATAGGCCTGTCAGTTTAACTTGCATCGCATGTAAAATGCTGGAATGTATTATTAGGGATAAATTGGAATTATTCTTGAAAAATAATAGTATTTTAAGGGAGAGCCAACATGGATTTCTCAAAGGGAGGTCATGCCTGACAAACCTCCTGGACTTTTTCGAAGAGGCTACAAAGTGTCTTGACTTGAACCAGGCTTATGATATTATATATTTGGACTTTCAGAAAGCATTTGACAAGGTACCACATGAGAGGCTCATTGCTAAAATGAATTCAGTAGGAATTGCAGGAGTAGTTTCAGAGTGGGTTCATAATTGGCTGCAAGGGCACAAAGAGTACAAAGAGTAACAGTAGGTGGGGCTGTATCTGACCTCGGTGCTTTGGGCAGTGGTGTCCCGTAGGGATCGGTGCTGGGACCTCTGCTCTTCCTTATTTACATAAATGATCTTGATATGGAGGTTAGTAGCAAAATAGTGAAATTTGCAGATGATACTAAACTTGGGGGTTTGGCAAACAGTTTGGAATCGACTAAAGTCATCCAAGATGATTTACAAAATCCAAAAATGGGCAGATACATGGCATATGACATTCAATATTGCTAAATGTAAAGTTATGCATGTGGGAAATAAAAACATTAGACAGGAGTATTTATGGGGGGAGAAAAGTTAGTAGGTGTTTAATTTGAAAAGGACTTAGGAATTTGAGTTGACAATTCCTATCTGCATCAAAGCAGTGTGCTACAGCAGTGAAAAAAGCCAACAGGATGCTGGGATACATAGCAAAAGTATTGAGTATAAATCAAAGGAGGTTATATTAATGTTATATAATGCCTTTGTCAGACCCCACTTTGAATACTGTGTGCAGTTCTGGGCACCGCACTACAAGAAAGATATAGAACTCTTGAAAAGTCAAAAGAAGGGCAACTAAACTGATACCTGGTATGAAAGGTAAAAGTTATGATGATAGACTTAAGGCACTTAATCTATTTAAGCTTAGCAAACGGAGACTTAGGGGGGATTTGATTGAGGTTTTTAAATTCCTAAAAGGGATTAACAAAGTAAAATACCAAATATTTTTTAAGATAAGTGGGGTCAGCAGAACAAGAGGCCACAGGTGGAAATTAGTTAAAGGCAAATTCTGCACAGATTCCACCCAAATTCTGCACAGATATCAGGTTTTTCTTTACACAGAGAGTTGTCAATGCCTGGAACAGCTTGCCAGGTCAGCTAGTAGAGGCAGAAACGCTTGGGCTATTCAAGCTAGATGTAGTACTAGATACTCTTTAGATTAGGACATGATGAGCCTAGATGGGTCGAACAGCCTGTTCTCATCATTATGTATTCTTATGTTCTTATATTGCAATTTCTTCACCCATTGTTTAAATAATGAATCAATAATAAATTGTTTACAACCCTCCCCCCCACAAAAAAAATCCTCTTTCCATCCTGATATCATCTTTGTATTGCACTGTATAATTTCCAATATTGCAACAACATGGTACAAACTCTTTAGTATCTTAATATATCAATCTATATTGCATGCACACACAAACACACACACACACACACTTATATATACAGTGCCCCTTTAACATCTACACCCCATCTAAAAAATGACACCTTTTGTTGCCTTACAGCCTGAAATTAAAACATGAAATCAGACTAAAACTTCCAAGTGAAGAGAATATTCTCAATTTATGAACATTAATTAAAAGTCTACACCCTGTTGTGTAGACTACTACTTGGTAGAAACACCCTTTGCTTGAATTACAGCCATGAGTCTGTTTGGATATATCTCTACCAGCTTTGCAGACCTAGATTGGGCAACATTTGCCCATTCTTCCTTACAGAATTGTCAGTCAGATTGCGTGAGGACCGTTGATGGACTGCGCTCTTCAAGTCATTCCACAGCTTTTCAATAGGATTTAGGTCAGGGCTCTGACTAGGCCACTCAAGAATCCTCAAGAATCTTTCTGTATTTTGCTCCATCCGTTTTCCCTTCTATCCTGACAAGTGCCCCAGTCCCTGCTGACGAGAAACACCCCCATAACATAATTATGCCACCACCATGCTTTACAGTAGGGATGGTGTTCTTTGGCGATGTGCTGTACCGGGTTTTCGCCAAACGTAACGTTTTGCATTTAGGACAAAACTTCCATCAGAAGGCTTCAGAATCTTCAGTGTTTTTTTTGCATACTTCAAACTGAATCAAATGTGGACTTTTTGGAGCATTCAATATTGTTGACACATGGACACATTAACCACTCTTTGCCATAAAGTCCTGTAGGTCCTTCATAGTTGCCATTGGCCTCTCTAATCAGTCTTCTTGCTCAGTCATCCAGCTTGGACAGATGGCCTGATCTAGGCAAGGTCCTTCCACTTCTTAATTATGGTGTTGACCATGCTCCAATGGATATTTAAGGCATTTGAAATATCGCTATACCCATTTCTTGATATGTACCTTTCCACAACTATCCTGGAGTTATTTTTAAAACTCCTTGTTGGTCATGGTGTATTCTTTACTCTGAAATGCACTACCAAGCAGTAGAATCCTCTAGGAACAGCTGATTTTATTCCGAAGTAATCAGAATCACTGCAATTGAACACAGGTGGAGGCCAATTAGCTTGGTGTGTGATTTGGAAGGTAATTGGTTACCCCTGAGCTAGTTTACAATTGGTATGATAAGTGGGGTGTAGACTTACCAATCCAAGTTATTCTAGTTTTTCATTTTTAATACATTTTCAGACATTTTGAGAACTACTTTTTACTTAGAAGTTGTAGCGTAAAATGTGTAAATAAAAGTGGAAAGGTCTGATTTGATGTTTTAATTTCAGGCTGTAAGGTAATTTTTAAGACTTCATACTTGAAAGGGGCACTGTATATATATACAGTGGCACCTCGGCCCACAAACTTAATTCGTTCGTTGACTCCGTTCGTGAACCGAAATGTTCGCGAACTGAAAGAATTTTTCCCATTGAAATTAATGTAAATCCAATTCATCCGTTCTCTAGCCCCAGAAACACTTTTTTTAAACTTTTTTAGGATAGTACAGATCGTCGATTTAGCCATGTCGTACTGCTTGGCGAGATCGGAAACACGGAACACCACTCTCACGTTTAGCTATTATTTCCTTCTTCGTTTCTACTGTAATACGCTTAGGCTTCTTAACACCACTATCAGTAGCACTTTTCACTTTCTTGGGAGCCATAATGAGGCAAATTTAATGGAAATAGCACAAAAGAACGTGTATCAAAGGAGAAACACAACGACGAACGATGTAAACAACGCTGAGTACTAAGCACAACTGACGCTATCCACGACGCGCTACGGCGAGAAGCCCGCGAGTTTGTGTGTTTGTGCGTTCGTGCACCGAGGGCTTGTTCGCAGGCCGAGTGAAAATTTGTTCGGAAAGTGTGTTCGTGGGCCGATTTGTTCGTGAGTAGGGCGTTCGCGGGCCGAGGTTCCACTGTATATATATATATATATATATATATATAAACAGAAGGCTCTGTTTTTATTCACACCCTTGATAAAGATGAACAAAAGAGATTGTATAAAATAAACTATATAAGTAATGAAACATTTTATGTAAAAAAATAATAATAATCAGAAAATTACATTGGCACGAACCACAATCGAACGATTCACAAATTCGAATTTTTTCCCAGAAAAATCAAGAACATTACATTATATTTTACATTTTAAGCATTTAGCAGATGCTCTGGGTGACTTACAAGATGTGCATAAATACATGGTGGGAATGATCATAGTTCGCGTAAGAGATCAGTGCAGTAATACAGCGATAGACATCATTGCAGGCAGCTGCATACCATACCTGTAACACTGGGAAGGATAAGTTTAGTCAATTTTTTTATTTTTTTATTAAATGTAGTAAGCAGGGGTATATGGTGTTGAGCAAGTAGGCAGTTGTAGAATCCTGTAAGATTCCACTTAAACACACCAAATGGCGGACGTGTCTGAGTGGTGAAGGATAGCGTGTAGCCTTACCTTTGTGTTACTAGAACGGGATTAAATGGAGGTTAATTAACTCTCCATATGAGATGCAGACGTGCCTTTGGCCTGTGTAAAGCCTAGCAAGGATACAGTTGCGTATCTTGCAACGGCACTAATGTATAGGCGAGTGACTACGGAGTGCAACGTTCTATGTGTGTGTGTTAACTTTAATCTTAAAACCACAACGTGTAACTGCAGTTTAGATTCATGAGAGATGCTTTGGTATGAAAATGTTTATTAGCCGGACTTGCAGAAAAACATCAAACAGAATTTGCGTAATGTAAAAATACAAAAACGGCTATACGCGAAAGTTGTGCAGGAGGTCGTAGTACGAATCTCCTCGATGTATGCCACTTTTCCCCCTATATCCCCACACATCAAAGGAAACGCCAAATAAGGACACAATCACTGAAAAACGGAACCACTCTGTACGCGCATCACACCGTTAGTTTCACAGATGGCCGCTGACTGTAGATCATTTGCATTTGCACCGTTCACTTCTGAACGGTGTTCTGAGATCTTTAGTAAGCACTACCCGTACCACATCATCAATGACACCAACCCACTGCTCATGACATCAGCTCTCCAATAACACCAAACATGATCATACTGTACAAGTAAATGATGAAGTTAGAGTATAACACATTAAACTCAGTGATGTGGTCAAGTCTTGAGAACAGCCCCCACCGTGTCCTGTTTTGCTGAGACAGCAGGATCAGTGTGGGGGTTGTGAGACATCTGGGGCAATACCATTGTTCTCGCCTGTTGTCTCCCTGCTGGCAACATAAACACAGTTCACACTCTTTGGGGTTACTTCAGGGCATAATTCTGTGAACTGCCCTACACAGTGGTGATGACAATTAGCTAGATGTACAGATGTTCAATGGTAGTGGAGTCTGAAGAGGTGGGTTTTGAGTCTCTTGCGGAAGATCGCAAGTGATTCCGCGGTCCTGACCGATAACAAAGAATAACAAATATTCACGCCCCTGTTATCAGTACTTTGTGGTTCATCCCTTTGTCATTATAACAGCAAGTGGTTGCCTTCTGTAGTGCTGTACAAGGTTATGGAACTTCTTTCACAAGCATCCTGACACCACGCACTCCGCCATACCATTAACTTCATCTCGAGGAACCTGGGCCACAAATGACATTCTCATCATCGGGCCCAGCGATAAAGCTGCCGTGCTTTCAAAACAACAAATGTTCAATTGGATTCAGGTCTGGAGACTGAGCTGGCCACGTCAGGACATTGTTCTTGTGCTTTGTCAACAATTTTCTTTGGATGCTAAGAGGAGGCTTTTTTTGGAGGCTCCTTCTTGCAACTCTGCCATTGTCATGCAGGTGTCATTGAATGGCAGCTTTAGACACCTTGTAACTCCAAGATGCCAGGTTGTTTTGGAGATCTTGAACTGTGCCCCTCAGACATATTTTTGCCTCTCGAACCATCTCACTACACGTGGGGGCAAGATACACTTGTGTCCTCTACCTGGCAGGTTAGCCACTGTTCCAGTGGCGTTAAACTTCCTAATAATTGACACAACAGTGGAAAGCAGTATCTTTAACTTTTTAGTTTTTTGTAGCCATCTCCTGATCTGTAGAGGTAAATAACCTTTTGTCTGATGCTTTCAGGGAGTTATTTGCCTTTCACCATGATGATGGCTGACAACAGTATTTCAAACATGTGTTCCCTCCTTTTTATACCCTAGGGAAACCGGAAACCATTGTAGGCCACTGTATAGTTCCATAACCTTCCAATGAACTTCAAATAAGTTATATATTTATGAAGATTTGTTTTTGTTGGATTACATTTAAATTAATAGTTAGGGGTAAGAATAATTGTGATGTAAAAAATAGTTATATATATATAAATATAATGTAAACGGAGCCTAGTGTGTGTGTGTGTGTGTGTGTGTGTGTGCGCCAAAATAAAAGAAACACTTTATGTAAAAAATGAAGGACTAAAAGTATATTGAATACAGGTGTGTTTCCTGAGTTAATTAATCAAATAACATTATGCTTAGGGTCATGTATAAAAATACTGGGCAGACTCAGTTGCCCTTAATTTTGGCTACTGTGGTTGAAAGCACATACTCAACCGTGAAGTCCGTGTATTGGTTAGAGATGCAAATAAAAACAGATGAGCAACTCTGAATCTGTTGACTGCAAATATCAATCATGGGCGTGAGCAGGCAGTTTCATCAAGATCAGTGCGTCAAGAAATTCACAGACGGGGATATTATGGTCAGGCTGCAGTGCATAAACCCTTTATTACACCTAAAAATGCACGTTTGTAAAAAACGTTTGAGGCAAGTGGTCTACTGAGCAGTGGAAAAATGTAATATGATCAGATGAGTCATCCTTCACCCTGCTCTCAAAAAGTGGGTGGCACAAATTAAAATAAATGTACGGGTGCTTGTTTCCCGCAGTGAAGGGTTCTGATGGCTCAGTTATGCATTTTAATGGCGTGGTTTAGGTCCACTCAACGCCTTAGAGGGCAAGGTAAATGGCAATAAATACAAAGCCACTCTGAGTGATCACCTTCATCCTATGGTGAAGGATTTCTATCCTGATGGGAGTGGTCTCTTCCAGGATTACAATGCCCCCATCCACAGGGCACGAGTGGTCACTGAATAGTTTGATGAGCATGGAAATTATGTAAACCATATGCCATGGCCGTCTGTCACAGATCTCAACTCAATTGAACACTTATTCTGGAGTGGTGCCTGAGACAGCGGGGCACTTAATCAGAGCTGCCGCAGTCCAGTGCCTGGCTATATATTTTCGGTCTCTCTCCGAGTAGGTCACGTCCCACGGTAGATAAAGCCTTGCGTTGATTGGATTTCCCAAACGGCTGTTCAGGAACAATAACTTGGAGCGGCGCGGTTGCCTCGGAAGATGACGCAAAAGGGCAAACATGACAGATACATGGGGATTACTGTACCATTCATTCTCATTTGTGAATGGAATGCCACTCAGCCAGTGATGGACGATGCAGTCTATCTCCTCTTTCTTGCGTTCTGCGTTTCAGGGCATAATGCTTTTCATCGAATATAGTTCATTCTTGGTAATTGGCGATCACGATTTTCCTTCTCATGGAGTTAATACACGTACCAATACTCCGTCAGTAGATGTCACAGTCAGCATGCCAACAAAATGAAATTTTGAAAATGAACTTTTCCAACTATTCCAACATATGTGAAATGTGAAAAATATGCTGCTTTAAAATGGAACGAATTATAATTTGAATGATGTAAACAGTCTGTCAAGGAGAAAGACCTATATAAATAAAACATTCACGTAAACATATTTAGGCCTCTGTTAGTGATCCTGTAATTGAAACACGTGTTACTTTGTTTTGTTAAAAAACACAGTACAGTAAGTACTGCAAGTAAGGGATGTTGAGTAAGCAGGCGGATTGAGCGGTCTAGTTTGAAACCTGCACAGAAGAATCTATAGTGACTGACAACAAGAAGCTAGGAGGCCAAACGGATGGGATGAACGGTGTGGAGTGAAAACTGATTTCACAAGCATCCTGGCTATACCGTTAACTTAACCTTGAGGAACCTGGGCCACACATGACATTCTCATCATCGGGCCCAGCGATAAAGCTGCCTGTGCTTGCTGAAATACACCCAGGGCCCGTGAATGACACGTGCTAAACCATCGCTGCAGTAATGGCAAAGCTATAAACTAAACTGGCAACGTACGCAGCGTGTGCGAACACCTCGGCTCCCTGTAACTGGGTGTCCGGGTTATTTATGTAGTTGTGCTTTGCTTCCCAGATTTCAGAGATATGCACAAGAATTGAGGTGTTTGCTCCTTAATCCCCATGCAAATCATTTGCAAACTGTACACAAATAGTAAGTGTGAATATCCCTTCATAATATTTTGCTTTGGCATCAACTCCACACAGCATTTTGTAGGTATTGTTGGGACATTTTACCCTCACTAATGTGCACTATTGCTATAGATTCCCTTTAGTAAGCTCCTGCCTTTATTCCTTCCTCAGTAATTCTTTACTAACAAGACTTTCCAGTGCTATATGAGCTTATGCATATTCATGAAGAGGCATGTCTAAGGACAGAACATCCATGTAAAGCGTTTTTGCTATTGGTATGTTTCAGCTTCACCAGAAGGGAGACAGAACTTTCAGTGCCCCGTCTATTGAGCCTGCACCATTATTACCTATGGGGGAAATGGATTCATTCCACAATTCTTGAGCGAGGCATGTTGACAAATGTATTTTTTTAATGTAAAAATCTCCTGTGTGATCTTGAGCTGAAATGTACATTATACATGCTCACAACCCCCCCAAGATGAAGCGGAGACAAAAATAGAAATGTTTTTATTTAGGACTGCTAAAGTGGGTCTCTGACCCACATCAACTACTGCATGTTTAAATCTGCCTTTTTTTATTTAATAGCTGTTTTGAGTAGGTGCACAGTACTGGTGTTTAAGAGGTTGCTTTCATTGTCTATTAAGGTAGTACATTTTTAGCTGTAGCAACATTAGACCAGAATATTGCACCTTAAATGTTTTGCTACGTTTACCAAGTGCCGTTTCTCTTATGGAATGTAATACTATTACGAAAATTATACCAGGAATGCATATTATATGAAATATTCAGCTTCTGCTCACGCACATTATTCCAGATATATTTTGTAAAAAAGGCGAGGTATTGTTTCCGACTTCATCCAGTTAATTTTAATATGTATTAAGCAAATGTCCAAACATTCATTTCAAATCGTACATATATTACGTAAATTATTACACAGAATTGTTGGGAGTTTAAAAACGAGCCTACAACCGTGATAACTAATGCAGATGAGACGTAGAAGGAAGGAACCAAAATGGATTTAATGCAAACAGATCTCGAACAAGAAAGACCTGGGTCACAGACAGAAATCTCTGCAGGTAACAGTTCCCTAAAGTGTTGCTTTGCAAGGTAGAATCACATGACCTAGACGTATTATGTAATTAATATTCCCATTCAGAAGCGCAAGACAATTATTTGGCAAAAAAGGTAGATAAATATACATAAGTTGACATTAAAAATGTACGCATATTTTTTTTTACATAAAAGTAAACAATGCACACATTTGATTTGTTGTTGTTTTGAATCCAGTTTTAATATTTTAAATGAACCATAGAAAGCACATTAAAACATTTTCTCAGTTTAGTTACAAAAAAAAGGGTTACCTAAAAGGGCTATTCATTGCATTCACAAAAAATGGCTAACAAATAAGTATTTTTCTTTAAAAAAAATTCCCCACCCCAAATATATAAACTTAGTTGTTTAATCACGGTATATACAGGGCATAACATCCTCGCATCTTAACAATTACTGCGAACGATTGAGGTATACCACCAGAAAAAATATCCAGCTGACACCAAACATTCTCACAGCGTTAGTGTAACATTGTAGCGACATTATCGCATTTTATTTTTTATACAAAATAATCACTACCTTGTGAGAATGTTTTGTCTGAGCTGGAACTGAAAATGAAATGAAGCAGGAGTGAATGCCGTGATTTGCTTAAAACAAGCACACAACACGATAGTGAAACAATCGGATTCGAGTGCACCGACCAACATCTTCCAGTTGTGCCATCTGGAGACTTGAAGGCAATTGCAAATAATCCTAAGCTATTTGGGTGGTCAATATATACAAGAGGATGTATTATAATTAAAAATTGGGAATTGTTTGACTGAGCTTGTTTTATTTGCTTAATACAGGTACACAGTATTCATTAACAACATATAATTATTTACTTATTAGTGTGTATATATATGTGTGTGTATTTATATATATATATACACATATATATATATACACACACACGCATACATATACAGAATTAAAAGCCAGGTGCAATTCTGATACACATGCAAGTTTTGAAAGTGGATTCAGATATCACAGTATTGTACAAAAAAATTAATTACAGTTTAACAAAATAACACCTTTTTTAGCACCTCAGAGTTTGTGTTCAGAACAAGCACCATCGTAGTTGTTTCTCGTACAGCACCTGGAGACTCCAAAACGGGGTAGTAACTCCACTGCTCTGTGGACCTCCCTGTGATGTTGCCTGCGCCCCCCACTCTCTGCCACGCCATCAAATGTCCTTTACGAGCTTCCATAACAGGTTTAAGTCATGTGATTCTGGCCCTACAAGGGCAACGAGTAATTTCTAGATAGTACGTACATACACGGCAAGGCATACTCTCCGCACTGTCCTTATTCAAAACTTGCATGTGGCAAGAGGAGGGATCGGTGGTACCACATCTCGGCTTGCTCGGCGTTCTGACGTCCCGCCGTATTTACCCGAGGAAACAGACAGGTCCGACCTCGAACCCAAATCTCTGGTTTGGATCCCCAAAGTCATTCAACATCACGTCGATGATTGGCACCTGGTCGATTTTCGGAGTGTTGATCTCCATCACAGTCTTTCCGTAGCCCTGTCGCGACTGCAAGAGAGAGGGGAAAATCGCTTTAACTGCAGTGTCAGGACAGCCTCGACCAAGAAGCGCTTTGACCGTTTTCCTCAACAGGAATAAATCATGATTTTCAACATCTTGCTTTAATTCCACGCAGTCAACTTCGCTTCATTTAGAAGTAAAAATGCTAACATTTATTTGACATGGTCGTTGTGACATGAAAGCGACAGTGTCGTGTCCATTCCAACTATGACATACCCTTGTTATGCCACAACTGTCAAAGCAACCTGCACTTTGCAGGTTCACTATGGCAGGAGTGTCATAACACTGCATTCAACATGATATATAAAGCTGAGAAGTTCCTCCTGCTGCCAACTCACCTACGATGTCATAGCACCTAATGACAGGGTCTAAATAATGTCATGACACTGTCTACAACATGAAATGAGTGTATGGAGGAACTCTGGATGATTTAAACCCACCCTATCCCAGGCCAGGCAAAGCCAACTGTGTGTTGCCGCTGCAGACTGCCAGTTACAGGTTGGATAATGACAGAGCGGAGACTCAAACCTGCATGGCAAGTGCCTTTACCTCTTGAGCCACTAGGGGGCGAGCCCGTGTTCTTCTCCTTAATGATATACCAGAGGTGTCCAACCTTATCCTAGAAGGGCCATTGTGAGTGCAGGCTTTTGTCCTAGGCCAGCACTAAAACGCTTGAATGAAGACCATCATTGGTAGATTGGTTGAATCAGGTGGTTTCCTCAACCTCAACCACCTTTTCAGACTCCACTACCAATGAATTCTGTACATCTACCCAAATGTCATTACCACTGCCTACTTGCTCAACACTTCTTGTATATGTATCCCTGCCTACTCATTTAATACAAAAAATGTACTAACCTTTTCCTTCCCAGTGTTAAAGGTATGGTACACAGCTGCCTAAAACAGTCTATCGCTGTATTACTGCACTGATCTCTTTCGTGAACTATGATTGTTCCTACCATGTATTAATGCACATCTGGTAAGTCGCTCTGGATAAGAGCATCTGCTAAATGCTTAAAATGTAATGTAAATGTATGGTTTAGTGCTGGGCTATAACAAAAGCCACACCGGTCCCCCAGGGTAAGACTGGACCTGTTCCACCCTCGTGCTGTGCGATGAAAAACGTTCATAGCCAACTCCTTATAGCTGCACGCGCTCTTGGGAGGTGAGGGGAGCACACGCACCGCACAGCTGTCCGAGAGGGCTTCGATGTAGGGGTTGTTGTCGTAGGACATCTCCTCATCGTTAGAGCCCAGGAACCGCAGCGCTCTGTCGTAGCTGTCGGCCTTGGCGTCGTGCCAGGCCACGGAGTTGTGGCAGATGTAGGTGAAGTTCTGGCGGGCCGAGGCGCTCAGCAGCTTCAGGAATGTCATCTGGACCATGTTGATGGCGTTGTCCTCCACATCCACGTACGAGAGCTGTGGGAGGGGAACGACACCAGTGTGCAACTTAAAAAGGAACCCGCGCAATTAATCACAATAAGTCAAAGTGTTAAACGTTACTAAATCGAAGAAATTCGGGAACTTGTGCAAAAATGAACCATGCAATCATCACAACTCCTTACCACTTACATTTTACATTACAGATTTTTTTGCATTTACAACATACTGTTGTAAAATATCCATAAAGGTATAAGAAAGTAGTGACGGCTGATATTTTAATATACGGTCCTGTTCACACACTGCATTTCTACAGAACGTATTAATACAATGCCTTTTTTGTATCGCTACGAGAGGGATCGCAGTGCATGCATGTGGTATGCGTTCCATACATTCTGGCCAGCACGTTGAATGAAATCACATTTCCTCTTTGTGTGTTAGTTACTTTTCATCATCATCAGAGTGGAATGAACTGCTTGACCGGTGAATGTTCTCGTAATCAGCCTACGATCAGAGCGAGTGATGTTCTCACTGTCCCTTGCTGCTATTTCTGTCTCGCCGGCTTCAGAGTGGTGCTTAAGGAGTGATAGGAAAAGGCACGGTGCGGCTGGTCGGTAACAGCCGAGGCCTTTCAGCTTTGTGAGGACGGGAGAGAGGGAGGGAGGCCGGAGAGCCCACTTACGATTTTACCACGTTTGAATTCACTGAACCACGACCCTGGGGCCTCCTTCGGCCAGGACGATAGTCTGACCTATTGTGGCAAAGAAAGGACAGAGATGAATGCCTGTATGGAGGACACGCTTTCACAAACGCACAGGGGACAGAATCCTTTCATAATATCAATTGTAACCAAGCCTACTTAATAACAGGAGCTGCATGGCGTATGTATATTTATAAGCCATGCAAACTCTTACTTTGTAAAATAAATAAATAAATGTCTGCATGCAGGGTTTAAATTGCATTAAATAAGGGATAGTCCATAAGGGTTCTTAAGTGCTCAGGCCAGACAGTATCTCTATTGCCAATTCAGTAGAGAGAGAAATGGGGCAATGGGGCACTGTAAAAATGACATTCAGCAGCCCCAGATAAAAGCATTTCACTCAGCTCTATAGCGCCGGTCCCCGACTGAATAAATGTCACTTACTCCAGTGGACTTCTTATCTGGGTAGATGCATGTCTCTCCTCCAGACGTAAAGTTACAGAATACTTTGAATGAGTCTCCCATACAGCCCTGGTTTGGATCGATCCAGTATTCGCCTGTGGAAGACAACCACATTTTATTGTAAGTTGAAAGTAAAATAAAATGGACCCATGTAAAACTATGAAAGGTTTTGCCTACCCCACATACATAATTTGTTCATTCAATCGTGGACAAATGCTCAAAACTTAAAGTACACGTTTTTGTCAAGGAACTGATGATCATGTGTAGGGCTGGCAGTGTAGTGTAATGGTTCGGAAGCTGAGTTTGTAACGCAGAGGTTGCAGGTTCAATTCCCAGGTGGAGCACTGCTGTTGTACCCTTGAGCAAGGTACTTAACCAGAATTGCTTCAGTAAAATATCCAGCTGTATAAATGGATTGTATGTAAACTGTGTAAGTCGCTCTGGATAAGAGCGTCCGCTAAATGCCTAAAATGTAAAAATGTCATGTAAAATGATGTGGTTGTGTTTTCATTAAAATAAACAGAAGATGATGAAATGTAAGGAGAAGACTGAAGGCAAGACTGAATGACTTGTATCTAAGGTGTTTAATACTGAACGTGCTGTAAGCCCTGGGCTGGCATGCATTGGTAATACAGGACCTTCATGGCACCACCGATCAGACAGAACGCTGCTTCTCAGGTTACTCACCGTCGGGGAACTCGGGATGGCCGAGCTGAAGGTCTTTGCAGGTCCTGGCTGGGTTGTCCTGTGTGCCCATGGGGAACTTCATGCGCTCAATGTCCTGTTTCAGGTTGTTCAGTGAGCCGAAGACGTCCTCCATGCCCTCGCCGTAGTCCGCCATGGCTTCATCCGCCTGGGTGTCCGCTGAGCGCCGCGTCTTCCCCCGCGATTGCATGGGCAGTGGCTGGATGATGTCGCCGGGTGGACCCTTGGTGAGAGGAACAGATGACCGTCAGCTGTGTGTGTGTGGCAGATATGAATCAGACATGACACGGACACACATATTTCTTGTGAAGCCAGTACTTTCTGATATGTTATGCATATTAAAGGTCTTGACAGTTTGGGATATCAGTCAGTCTATGAGTGAATGAGTGAATGGACCACAGACCATGTGTTGGTAAGGACTTGCATGAAACTCTGTGAACGCTACAACTTCACTTTGGCTAAAGGAAGGACATGCCTCACTTTTAGGGGGCAAGGACAGCAGTGTCACTGGCTCACTGAATACCTAGACTGCTCGCATGCATTCTGTCTCAGTGATTAAACACAGTACTTACAGGTGCACCAGGTGGCCCAATCATTCCCGTGTCTCCTTTCTGACCAGCTGTACCCTAAAGCGCATGAAAAGAACGTATTACTTCTGAAAGTGCAAGGCCTTTATACAGACACAGTGAGAAGACTGTCTTTGGGGCCTACAGTATAGCGGGACTTACGCCAGAACCCTTGGAGCCCTTTGGACCTTGAGGACCCTAAAGAAGGGGAGAAAGACAGTGGTCAATGAACAACATGGCTGTAATGCTATTATTTTTATTTTCAGGGGGAGAAATCAGCTACATTCAACTTACAGGCAAACCAGGAGGACCAGGTGGACCGAGAGGGCCTGCAGCTCCACCAATGCCCTGTTTAGAGAGGATGACACATCAGTCACACACATATATATATATATATATACGTTTGTGGTCAACTAGTTTCCTATATGTTGTGCATATTAAAGGTCTTGGCAGAGATGTGGAACTCAAAAAGGAAAGTCAACATTTTTGGATATCAGTGGGCCCAGAGAATATTCACTCACGGTAACAACGTTTTCTCCATTTTAACTGAGCAGACCAGAATCTATAACTGCATTATGGGAATGCGGCCATTCTTCTGCCTTTGTTTTGTACTTTTAACAAAAATGTTTTCTAATGCACAAGATAACTTTTAGAAATGTTTTTTCAGGTCACAAAAAAATGGTGTTACTACGAAGTAGCCCTAATCTCTCCCAGTGCTCAAAAACAGTGATTGGGCTTTCAAAATGACACAATAGGCTCAAGTTGCATTATTCAAATTGACCCTTGATATTTGTTCTTCTCAATGCAACAGTAACTTTAAGTTTCACAGTTTCTTTATGATATATGGGTGGATGAAGGGAAACCCTTTTTCAAAAATGTCACAAATTCAACCTAGTCTAATATGGCTGTAGGTACTGGATGAGGTAAGTGTTAAAATATGAAGTGTGCGAGGCCAGCGACAGGCATTAGATTCACCACTTACGCCATCACCCTTGCCTCCTCCAGTGCCTTGTGGGCCGGGCAAACCTCTGTCTCCCTTCTCGCCCTGTTCGCCAGGGGGGCCAATCAGACCAATCAGACCTGGGTGACCCTGCAGGAAGAAGACAAGCCGTAAGGATTACTGGGGTCATGATTCCAGGGTGAACGGCGGTACACCTCTTAACAACTTTGATCCATTATTTTACTTTTTCTCCCAACTTGGAATGCCCAATGCTACTTTATTAGGCCCGCCCCATCGCTTCGCCAATTCTGGTGGGCGGAGACCAGCACACATGTCCACCAAAGCACGTGTAGACGACAGCAGTGTCCCCATCACTGCGCTGGGGCATTTGTTTTCAACTTTGTTCAAACTGTATTATTATCAAATTAGACAATGTTTCATGGCTCTGTGACTAATAAAGTGTATTCAAAATGGCTGAGGATGTTTGTATGCCATTTTGTTTTCTATTCCATGTATCGAATGAAAAATGGAAATGAAAGGTTTTAAATTTTTTTACCACACCCAAGATATAATAGAACAACACAATCAAATAAAACATGGCATTACCTTCTCTCCCTTATTGCCTGGGTCGCCCTTCAAGCCCGGAAGACCAGGGGGGCCCTACACATGCGAAACAGAGAGAGACGCTGAGAAATCGATGCGTTCAAACAGCAGGTCTTCAGTGTGTCCGGATGAGAGCGTTTCTTCTCTTACCATTGGTCCAGGAGGCCCGTCTTGTCCAGAGGCACCTGGGAGTCCTTGTTCACCCTGAAAAGATGTAAAGCATTATCCTTGTGTACCCTTGTGAAAGTTCTATACATTTATACACAAATCCAAAATATTCAACTTTTTCCCCATACGCCTTTAACTTTAAATATGCTGACCAAATACAAGCTGTTCTGTTCTTGCCAAGTGAGAGTCCTCTCACTCAAACGATTTAGTGACGGTGCTGTGACAGGCTATTCGATTACTTGTTCATGTACATTTTTTAAAAAGCCCAATCTTTTCAGGACATGAACTGGCATGAAAAGGAAAGCAAATCAGATCTGAGCAAAACAAAGGACCCGTCAGGAATCACCTGAGAACAGAAAGCAGGTAAGGCCTGCAGAAATATTTGGTCAAATCTACATATAAATATAATTTGCGCAATGCTGTAGAACCTCAGAGATACGAATGCCTTGGTAATGGAGGTCGTTCAGATCTCTGAAACATGACTTTGAAAGTGATGTGGAAGTACACCAATTTCAAGAATTTGATTCATTTGTTTGGAAATGTATATGTACATTATGGTAGCTTTAATCAAACCAGCAGTAATCCAGATTACATAAGAACATTTATGAATGTGTTCTCCTTTTCATTGACCCACTATCTTTTGCCTCTTATGTGAACTGTTTGATTTTTGTTCTCTTCCTCCTTGGTATCAAATCTTGATTTCACATTGTATTCTCTAGCTTTAGTTCTAAGACACGTCCATGTTTTACATTATTTATTAATGGGAAGTGTGACTGGTTTTTGTCTAATGCCCACATTTTTTTATCGGTGACACAGCGCTTGATAAGACATGATTGCGTATGCTAGTTCCAATCTCATACCTGTTAGGTTGACCAGTCAGACAAAAAATCTGAGGTTCTACTGTACTTTGTTAAAATTGCTTATAGTAGGTATATTATACAATGTGTTCATAAAAATGCACATATTTGTAACATGCAATCCATTCAGAATAAATATTACCATATAATGCCATTACACTACACCCAGTGCTAGGGTGCTGTGCAGACTATTCTTTTAAAATACTTATTATAATATACTGTGTAAATGTCAGTAGAAGTGTGTAATACGTATTTCTGGTTAACTCACAACGGGACCAGGGATTCCACGCAGGCCCTCCGGACCGGTCTTTCCTGAGGGGCCCTGGGGGCCGACGGGCCCGGTTTTACCTGGGGGGCCCTCTGCTCCAGCTTCACCCTGTGGTTAGGAACCAAAACATGCAGGGCTCACACAGGGTTTCCACACCAAAACACACAGGCAGGGCTCACATAGGGCTTCCACACCGCCCCTGCTCTCGCCAAGTGAATTTCTCCTCACTTTTTATTTTATTTTTGTTGCATCACTTGGCGATGCCTACTCTGCTTGGGTAAAAAGACACCAGTGCTCATGGAAACATGCACGGCCCCCTCCTGGAAACTCTGGCTGTAATCATGACATTTCAGTGTGCGGAAAAATCAGCTACATTCAAATTAGGAGCAGACCAGGAGGACTGGGTGGTCTACAGCTTAATTCCCTCCACAGATGTTTCCCATATCTACAGTTAGTTTCAGTGTTGCTTGTGGACTGTAGGGGTGTTCCCTTCTCATATTTATTAGTAATGGGCATACCAATACTTCACTTATGAGCAATAGGTGTTTTTAATTTTTTTCAATTCTGTTTTATAGTTCAAAGTTGAATGACGCCAAGTTTAAAGACTACAACGAGTACAAGGACTGAGTGTTACCAGACTGAGAAGCTGTAGTCACTAGTGTGATACGGCTCATGAAATGAGTTTGGATGCCCTGCCATGGATTTGAAGTCAATGACAATGACGGAGCATGTTGCGAGTGGCTAAATTTGTCTTGACATTCAATTATACCGATGGAAACACGAGACCTCTTTGCTCTCGATTTCTTTGGGAGTTAGATTAATTTGTCTTAATCGAAACCCTTCTTACTCAAGGCTCTGATCCTCTAAGATGATTTTAGTAGGGCAACAACGTGGCGTTGCTGTGTGGCCTTCCACCCCCCAGTGAGCAGTGCCTGCAGGAGAGGACAATCTGAGGCTCATCTTCAAGCGGGACCGCAGGAATGTGTTCATGGTCGGGTCACTTTTTGGTTCGTTACAGACATGTGACGTTACCTCATGTCTTTGGGTACATTGTGAGGCATCCCAAACAATGGCGGGGGGTTCTGTTTGTTTTGCTGCCTTCGATGGTTTGAATTTTGATGAGCAAAGACAAAGCCTTTGGACAAATGACGCCATGGCTGGAGGCTACGCTCCACGGGTGATTCTGTATGCATGTGCACATCACAGAGCTCTGAGTTTTACACTTGTAAATTAACGAGGGCACATCGGTGCTCTCTAACGACTGAGGTGCTTTTTTGAAAAAGTCACGTTCGTCTAGTCTTGTTGACACCTTACCTTTGCTCCTTTTTCTCCTTGCCTGCCTTCAGAACCAGCTGAGCCTGGGGGTCCCTGAAGAAAAAAAGAAAAGACAATGAGCATCGCTCTAACCTAGCCTCTGCAGCACTTCAAAACTACTGTACAAGATGGCAAGAAGAGGAAGCCATTCAGTCATCTTAAATAACAATTACCACGTTAGGTCAACATCTTACCATCCAAGGAAGCAGAATAAGCAGGAAGTGAACACTAGAGGCCTTGATTAGCCCATATTCTCTGAGCACGACCAGGCTGAATTATAATCAGCTGGTACGGTAATCGCATGTGGACAGTCTTGCTCGCTGGGTACCATTTGGAGGTCAGCGACAATCTAATGGTACATTCAATGAACCGTAATGACTACAATGTGCATTACTCAGTGCTTACTAGTGAATGGAAGGGCTCTCTGAATCCAAACGGGCTTGATTGTGAAGTAACATCAGTCTGAGGTGTACTTGCCATAATGTATGCCCTCATAAAAAACCTCCCGCATTTAATGCGTGTGCATTTTTGTCTGTGATGCACCTTAATGCGTGCATGCGTAGACTACTGAAGCGAGAGTACTGTGTGTTCTACCATGGCGCTAACGGGGGGAGGCTTCAGGTACAGCAAAAATGATTTTCATTTGAGATATATATATATATATAAAATTGCAGCAGGCTGTTCTGATACAGATTTAGCTGCCTCGAGCGCACACAGAACAAAGGCACACAGTGGCTTTCAGGGCCAGACAGTACCAATGGCCAATTATTTGAGGTTTTCCGGGTCAATGGTTCTCCCAATCGAAACCTGGAGGCTCAAACAGCTATTTCAGCTCGTTGAGAAACCTTTGCATCAAAAAAGCGCAGGAGTGTTTCATGAGGAGATGGAGCAGTGCTGTTCGGGCCGGATATGATACTCTTCGGGGGGGGGGCCTCATGAACCGCTTAATGCTTGGAGCTACATTGAGCAGCCAATTATTAACTTGTTTGAGCCAATCAAAGGAATTTGCTCTGCAAAGTAAAGTGCAACGATTGGTTCAAATCATAGTCTCTGATAGCATGTGATGGCTCTGCCCATTTTTGCTTTCATGAAGCCTTTATTCTTCCATCACTTAAGACACTTCTTTATGAAGTTTTTTTACAGTGCGTGACCAGAATAAATGGTTAAATACTATTTGTGTGGTGTACAGAGATTAATTTGAAAAGACTATGATGGATTCTGGCTTCCGGGGCACAAATTGCTGAGCGAGCAAAATTCTAGGGCTGTCCCCGACTAAAACAAATCTTGGTCAACCAACAGTCGTCCGTTTTTTCGATTGGTCGAAACTTTTTTTCTATATGACACACCCTATTTTTGTTAATAAATACAACTATATGCACGCTGTGCTTGTCTTGTGTTTTATAACTTTCTTAAGTGAATGACAAAAATGAGTAACAATAGGCTAATGACTTTATGGAGCCGGAGTTCAAGATTACCTGAAAGAAAAAAGAAAAAAACGTCTCTGTTCCGAGCCTCTTCATGCTGCCCTTGCAGATTCTGCTGTTGCGCTTGTGAAGTTGTGGTATGGCCACATAATAGGCTGATGCTTTTATTTGACCACAACCATAACACATTCTAATGCATAGGCTATGTTTTATTTAATTAACCAGGTTGGTCTCATTGGGATTTAAAATC
The DNA here is from genome assembly GCA_029706075.1 of Aldrovandia affinis. Taxonomy (NCBI): domain Eukaryota; kingdom Metazoa; phylum Chordata; class Actinopteri; order Notacanthiformes; family Halosauridae; genus Aldrovandia; species Aldrovandia affinis. The sequence continues at coordinate 5,650,388 of JAINUG010000030.1, read as the reverse complement.
TCTTTTGCAAAAAAATAGGCTAACAAACGAATGATCACACATAGCCTAATGTCTTAAATTGTAGCCTAAATTGTGGCTATAGCCTATCGAAAATAACCTACTCGAGTCGGACACCATCCGATGGCCTATTTCCCCAGTCGTTTCATATTATGGCACAGGAACACTAGCTTGTCTACATTTTTTGGCAAAAGGCTGCTCCTCGTTTTATTAATGACAAACTTGCAAAGTTTACATTCCACTTTTTTTGGGGTCGTCCGCGACTAAAGCGAAATGCTGCCATGCTCCAGATTTTTTCTTTGACATTATGTTCTTAGGTTATATCGAAATGAGTAATTAAAGTATGCCTATATCACTAATCTTAACTGTAGGCAAATCTTAGGCTACAATTAAAATGCACATTCGCATGCCTAAAACAAGGATACAATATAGGCTACAGGAAAGAGGGTGTTACGCATGTTAGTTATAAATATATAAACCATACAATTAGCAAAACACATTTATTTACTTTTATTAGTTTAGTTTATTAGTTTGCTGAATTATTCACAACATTACTATTACGTTAACTGCCTAATATAATTTAAAGAGAACATATATAGGCCTAGCTATGTTAAGAGTGAAGGACTGTCACTGCCATACCCGCATCATCCAGAATGGATTATTCTACTGACAAGCGCGCCAAACTGTGGCGTGAATCTAGGTGTCTCATGCTGCGTGGAGAATTATTTATTTATTTTATTTCGCGCGACTGCTCGACCAAAACAAATCTCGGTCGACCAACAGCCCATCGACCAAACAATCAACCAGTCGACTAAATGGGGTCAGCCCTACAAAATTCCTTAGCTTTAAGGCAAAGCCAGCCCTCACACATGAATTAGAGATTGAGAGCAGCAAATTGCCTGAGACTCATAGAAATCATCAGTCCATCACATGAAGGGTTTAACATGACACATGACAAAATATATTCTCCCTCCAATCAGCAATGGGAACAGCTGATATTAATGTAATTTCACATGTCAAGAAAGCCAAAATTGCTCTTTCTGAGATGTGTGAAAATAATTGTATATTAATGGCATCTAAGAAATATAATCCATTAAAATGATAAAATTATGCCTATGATTTGTGATTAAAAATCTTTGCTTTAAAGCAGTGGAAGGCATTGAAAATGTTGAAGGTCATGGATAATGTTGCCGTCATTATTACTTTGTGGGCAACTGCTCTGAACTTTGGCTGTGCAACTGGATTGTTTTGTTGCCATTAAAAAAAACATATTGATTGCATTTATAATTGTCCCTGACCCAGCGCACATCTCTCTCACTGTGGTGAAATGTAAACATGGACGGAATGGGGGGAGGAGCACCGATAGGTGGATGGATAATTACAGAGAAAATGTAAGCAAGCTGCACTGAATGGATGAGTGTGTGTGGGGGAGAGAGAGAGAGAGAGAGAGGAACAGACATTTCATGGGATTTAAAATCCCTGCATTAAGATGAACTAACACCAATTCAGTTTAAAAAGCTCTTTAGCTACATTCTGCACAGCTTCACTTCTTTAAATGATTTATTGCGCGGCGGAATGCTCTGGCTTTGAGTGTGATTCTGCCCTCTTCTGAAAAAATCACATTTTGAATATGGGTCTTTAAAAGGCAAGCTCCGTGCGCATTTACATCATTTCCCGTTTCCCTTTGGTGCCAACTGCATTACTATTTAAATATTCCAGTTTATACATTTCTGTGTTTCACTCAACTCAGATCAATACGCTATTAAGAAACTATATTTATACATCACCCTGAGAGCGCAGTACTCCTCCGAAATAAGTTTGGAGGAGAATCCGTCTTTTTAGCACATTTTCAATTTCACATATGGATTTAATATCAGTGCTAAATTGCTTTCTCCCTTAACTTTGATGTATTTGTATTTCCATTTACCAACCATTCAATGCAATGACCCTACTAAATCTCTGCCCCTATTTTCAATCACAGTTATAACGAGACAATATGAGGTCTATACGTTACTATGTTGACTGGATACAGCACAGAGACACACACTCGCACACAGACACAGACACACACACGCACATCATTTGTTAGGTGTTTTTCAGTTGATGAATACAGGTGCCATTTTAATGCAGCCCATGAATGTTTTTCCTGAAGGAGACCTCCATATTTCTGAGGCCTGTAGGTTGTGCTAAATGGTTATGATCCTCAAACTGAAAATACTTCTTGAATATCATTGTGTTTGTGTGCGAGCATATGCATTTATGTGAATGGCAATTATTGGCAAAACTAAATATCAGCGCTTCTTCATACTCAGTACAATACTGTACTCATGTGCTCATAGCCACCAAAATAGCATTCTCATCCCTGTTATAAAGTAAGTTGAGCTATGATAAATCATTTAGTGAAGAATTAATCCTACAATCCTTTCTTGCTACACTAAGAAAACTGGAACACTTGGAAGATGAATATATATAATAATAATAGTTTTCGGAATAGATGGCCCACCAGTGAGCGACTAAAAACTGTAAGACCTGTTATACCAATTTTAAAATCTCAATGGACTGTAGAGAACAGAACACATAGCATCAATATACTAGTGTTGTACTGAACTTTTTGTCCCAATTCTGTGTGCTTCCAACTGGTTTCCTTAGTTACAGGAATGTCAGCTGGCACATCTGAGACGTTACTCATCGCTAGTGAATCTCTTTTTACTTAGACGAGGAAATTGACTAATTTATGGATATTATTAGTATTTATTATTAGTAGGCAATTGCCTCTCAACAGCTCACAAAGACCAATATGATATTTATGTTTTCAGTGTTTAGTCAACATATACTACAGTGTGCTGCATTTTCCAGTATGAGAAAATTACTATTGGATGTTGATTTCAATATTATGTTTTTGTAGAGAGCAGAAAGTGACAAAAACCTTAATCTGTGATCTAGCTACTGTGATATTTTATACTATCCTTGAAAACAATGGATACTCAATCAACATTTGTCATAAACTTTGACATACAAATAAAAGTGTTTTCTTCTTCACAAACTTGTGTTCGGCAATCTCAAATTAAATCTTGCAAAAAATGTTAAGAACAAATGTTGGCTGAATTCAGGCCAGGATTCAGTGACCAAGGATGGCTCTGGAGAGGGGAAATAGTACCACCGTGACATCACTTCCTGTGCAGAATAAGGAGACACTGTGGTACTCACTCGTTTTCCAGGGGGACCTGGTGGGCCAGCTTCGCCAGAGGGACCGGGAGGACCCTGGAACATGAGAGAGAGAGATGAGCTTTGGGGGTCCAGAACAGGAGGCCGCTCCTCGCGGTCTCACCTCTTCTCTGTCCTGACCCCCCAGTGGTGGAACGATCTTCCGCACTCGGTCAGGACCGCTGACTCACTGGCCATCTTCCGCAAGAGACTCAAAACCCACCTCTTCAGACTCCATTACCACTAATTGTCATCACTGCTTTCATGTTCAATACTGCATTTTGTAATATGTATCCATGTTGATGACTGTCCCCCAAAAAACGAAAAACACCTAACTTTTCCCTCCTTGTGTTACAGGTACAGTTTGCAGCTGCTAACGATTATGTCTATTACTGTATCACGACAGTGATCTCTGGCACGGACTATGATTAATCTTACAATGTATTTATGCACATTTTGTAAGTCGCTCTGGATAAGAGCATCTGCTAAATGCCTAAAATGTAAATGTAAAGGAACTCAGACAAATCTGTTTTCAAAAGCCTGCTACCTGTACTGATAACAAGAGTAGATTTAGACTGTTTGGTCTCTGTAATGGTGTCAAATAATGGATATGTTTACTGGGATGTAAATAACACCCCCAAACCATAGCAGTCTGAGCATACTTCTTGTACAACCTGGAATGGCTGCTACACACACTGCTACCTATGGGGGCACTGCATATATCCCTGTGAGAGCAAGAGCGCTGATGCACTATGTTGTATATAGGCACTGGTTTATTATACTGTGGCCTATAATACACCAGTATTGTAGTGTAGAGCCCAAAACATGTTTTTCCATTAGACACAATGGCTTTGTTAGGAATGTGCATGGGCCTGTTATGTTGTGCAGTCTCACAATTCTGTAGTTCTAAATGGCTATAGATATAAGGTGTATTCAATGCAACTAACACAACACTGCTTCACAGGTGTGAAGACGTCTGCCATTTAAAAAAAGGTGTAAATTGTAGTGTTCTCTGTAGTCATTATCGATGGAATATGTGCCTTCCTTTTTTTGGGGCACAAAAATGAGCTGCTGTAGTTCTGAATACGTAGCAGGACGCTGTGAGGTTCTCTTGTGTTTTTGGACTGCGGAGATAAACACGTAAAATGACCTGAATCAAAGGCTGCTTTTCCAGCTTACTCTTTCAGATGAACTCAAAGATAATGGATGAGAGCCAAACACATTAAGATGAGCATAAACACCACGAAGATGGATAGAAATGCTCAAAACTATTCTAAACTTTACACTGCTAATCAGTAATGAGAAACACCCACTCGAAATCTACCTTCCTTGAGCTATTAAATAGTACTTTATTTAAATCACGCTCTACAATCTATATCCTCAATCTATTGTATTTTGAGGCCGAAGGCTACAAATCATCACTATAGTATTAAAGATGTTGCATTCTGCATTATGCCAGCAAATTTTATTCAATTTATCAGAAAAATAGAAAGTATATACCCTTACGAGGAGCTGCTGCTGCTCCATTATTATTATTATTTTTAATCCATTTTTTCTCCCAATTTTTCTCCCAATTTTGTTTTCATGCCAACCCCCATCATCTTGTGAGTTCGCTGCTGTAGCCCCGAGACCGGCCATGACCAAGCGATGTGCCGCCTCCTCCGAGTCTGCATTCGCAGAGCTGTCGACTGTTATTCCGGTACATCGGAGCCACTCCTATATGCAGCAAAGTCATGTCGGCTTCCCTCCCCCCTCCCTGGGGCGGACAGCCAATCGCCGCCCCACAGTGGCACTGTCGGCCAGAGCTGAAACTGGCACAGCCGGTGGAATTGAATCCCGGTCGCAGTGGCCAGCATCGATCGTTGTAACCACTAGACCAGTTGTTTAATTGTATCACATATTAGTGCCGCTTTCTCTCCAAGAATGTTTGCAGGAACACAATGTACAAAGTAAAAGATAAGGCCAGGTGTATAAGCAAATAGTCAAGTTTTCTAGTGACGGTGTAATACGTTTATATTGACGTGCCTGATTTAACATTGTTGCATTTTGCATGTTGTGAATTCTAATAAAAATAAACTTACTGGTTGACCGGAATCTCCATCTTCTCCCTTTTCTCCTGCAGAGCCATCAATCCCCTGGAATAATGATAATGATTGTTAAAATGAGTGTGAAACTACTGCAGTCTGCCCGACCACCTCTGTTCAACCTGCAATGCCAAAAGACCCCAGTCTCATCCATGGAGTGATCACTGCACCGATTCTATATTTATTTATGAGTCCCATTATCAATGTTAAAATTATTTCACACACACGCATATATAAATAAGTCAAAGTAAATAGGTCCCCAACTTTGAGTCACCAGTTATGCCTCTCTAATCACTGCTGTCACCTGCACCCAGACAACTCCACAGGCCCCACAGTACTACAGGAGTGCTAGCACAGATCAGAGGCTGTTCTACCCCATGTCCATATCACTTCAGCAATGAGAATAATATTCTGGTTCACTCAAGGTACAGGGTCATTATAACAGATGTATTTTGTCAACAATTATTCTTATGAAACTATAGATTACAATATATTCTCATCTTCTAGATCACATAGATATTATTGCACGTGGCGGATAAGCACATTTTGAAATGCATTTATTGTACTTACACCAACGCCGGGCTCGCCAGGGGGACCAGGGTCTCCAGGGAATCCGACGGGACCCTAGATTTGACAAAAGATGTTAAAGCCAGAGCTTGTGTAACTCACAGAATGACAGTCTTGACTTATTCTAAACACAGACAATGCAATCCTGGCAATCAATAGTGTAACGATAAGGTTAAATAACAATAATGAAACATTTAAATTAAATAAAGGGCGTACACAGTCCATGGCTCTGTCCCTAGCAGTTTAAAAATATAATGTTTAGCTATTATAGAATATTTATAGAATATTAAATATAAATTAAAGTGCTTTGTTTGAACTGGCTGAAACGCCCTTAATATATGCCATTTATACTTCCATTTGCAGTGGTTCATTGACTCTCAGGTGAAGGACTCAAAGCCGTGAGATCATTGCCCTTTACGAGTATGGGTATCTGTGAGGCTGAAAGCCCTTCCCTGTGCAGTCGGGTTTGACAGTGATTGGGATGCTGATATGATGCAGAGTGCTTGAATTCAGTGATTTGGAATTGAGGCCAGTGATTTGGAATTGAGGCCAGACGTGGCTCGGAACCATGAATCCAGGGGGGGCCTGATGGGGTGCAGAGAGCTCGAATTCAGGGGGTGAGGTACAGGGTGACCTACAGGGTTTCCCTTGGGGCCGTCGTCTCCGGGGGGTCCTTTAGCTCCAGCTGGTCCAGCGGCTCCGGGTGGACCTGCCTCTCCCTTGTCTCCTCGTTCACCTCTAGGTCCCTGCAAAGGACACAAGGGCCTTTACCATCCCCGTAACAAGGTGTCCCATCCTCCATTTATAATAATAATGATCATTTTTATTTTATTTATTTAGCAGTGACCATGCACAACGCCAGACTATAAAGCCAGTTCTCATCTGCAGTCCTTGAACAGGAAGACATTAAAACATCACATGCAGAACAAACACACAGTACAAGATTATATTACAAATACATATATGGGATAAAAACAAAAAGTAGTCCCTACTTGGAGCAAAATTTTAGTGATCACGTTTCTTGAGCCATACTTTCAGATTTGAAAACCTCGAATTTGTAAAGTAACAGTAATAATACACATTATTTATATAATTCTTCTCAGGCAGTGCACTTAAAGCTCTAAACCGAGAAAGACTAACAGAGAAAATGCATTACAAAAATAGGTTTAACAGCAAGTAACGTAAATGCATGCCATTACAGGTCATTAAAAGTAACGCAGAAAAAGGTGGGCTTTCACAAGTGATTTAAATCTGCGCATTTTCATGGGAATTTGTCAGCAGTGCTGGGGATCCCACACTACGGTTTCAAACCTGGGTTTAACGCCATTGCTATACATTTCGAGCAAGGCATTTGATCTCCAACGCTCCAGGTAAAATTCTATATCAATTCAAATGTAAAATAGAAATTTTTTAGATATTACTTTCGGTCATACGCCAGAAGGAGCATAATAACCGAATAACAACCTGCAGCGCGTGCAATGGAAATATGACTCTAATTGCGGGTGACAAATCTAATCTTAGCCGTGTCCGTGACAACAGGCTGGAAGAACAGAGCGTGGCGTGGATCCCCCGCGGTGGAGCGGACCGTACGAACACGCCGTCTGAGACAGGACAGCAGCGGCCCCATTAAGAGCACCCTCTGCCACTCGATGGCTGAGCGGCTCCTTTTCGATCAATAGCCCGGACTCCCCGTGTCCATCAGTCACTTTAAATGATACAAATGAAGCCGACAGCACATCGATACGACGTGACGGACAAGTTTAAGAATAACCCAAGAGTCACGGCAAACGCCGAGCCGACCTCAACCAAACAAGATTAATGACGATGTCAAAGCGCATCACTTTGTGTACGGGCCTACGCACCAGATGCAGAAATATTGATAATAATGTCCTCTCCTCTCACGGAGAGCATGACACACGAGTGGTGATAAATATGTTTGTCTCGAGACACAGCCATTGAGATATTGCGAGAGCGTCCTTTTCTCAAGATTTTGTAGACTACACCAGGTGTTAACCACGCACGGTGAAACAGTCGGTGGTTCTTTAACCGTGTGTAAATCTGGCGGTTATTTGTGGGCGTGGAGCCAAGAGTGACAATGTGGAAGTTCCCTGCCATGATGGGGCTTGACGATTAACAGGGGAGGTTTATTTAGAGCACTGTTGAATATTTACAGAGATTCGATTACAGACAAGCACGCACGCACGCACACACTCTGCAATATAACTGCCACAAGAACAGCAGCAAAACACTTACTCCAGTGCCAGACTCTCCAGGTGGTCCAGGGTTCCCGGCTTCACCGTGTTCACCCTGTTAGGAAATCAGATTGGTCATTTCACCATGGCAACCAGGCCTCAGCCTAGTGACTGAACAAATTATCAACAACAATGTAGTCATCATGGGTAAAATTAATAAGCATGGTGTGAACACAGCACTGTATTTTTACTTTAATAAGTAAAACACCTATGAACTCCGACCTATGAACACCTACCGATATTCTCACACTGTATTGGAACATGTTTCCTATTAGGGTACTATATACATACTTACCGGCATAACCTTTAGCATTTAAGATAGTTTATTTTTTATTTTGCAAATGAAACACAAATACTCATGCCAAATTACTTTTCATAAATTATATGAGTAATTTGTGTTTCACAGGGCGGATTCAGCTGTCTTAGTGGACACAGAAAGATGTGATTAACTCGCCGCCTGCAGGCATTGGCGCGGCACAACTAACTTTCAGACGTCAACATCAAATTTGAATTTAAAATCGCAATGATGAAAGACTGAAATGAGCTGGCTAACTGACTGGCCGCCTACGCATGTCAAACAGGCAGCAGACTGACTGTAGCAATGAGCCCTGTGCTGAACCTATTATCAGCTCAGCGGGGGAAGAAGAAACAATGTAAGGATAGAATGCAACATCACTCCATGGCATCCTGGAAGGATGCAAGTAAACACATGTAGCTACTGCCATTTTGTTTTCAGCATGACTCGTTTTCACCAGTAAATGTATCTCAGTAAATTGTATACATTTCTTTCACCAAACTCAACAGTGTGACAGCAGCCTTCTCCGATGTTGCCATGTACAAAAAACTGCTGGAGTGATGCTCTCTCTTACTTGCCAGAGTGGTTTGTAACAATTATGGCGCACAGGATATCACCACTGGTGGGAAGCAATCCCGACCAATCAGCATGTGGGAATGAAAGAGCCCAGTTGTGTGATGACAATCTAACAATAAGCACAAAAAGATATGACGCCACTGTCGGTATAATCGGTGCGAGGGTAACCTTCCATGTTTAATTTTGCAGAAATGCTGCAGCTGCCAGGCATGATGTTAGGTAGTGATAGCACGAGGAAGGCAGCCAAATGGCCATAACACAGAAGCGCTATTGGAAACGCTGTAAATTAGACATTAATGATGTCTGGGACTTCGCCTTGGTGAAATGAACAGACACTCTGAAACGCACGGCAGAACTGGGCACGCAACCAATTCTGTGGGTTCGATTCCACGGGGGGGGCAGTGCTGTTGCACCCTAGAGCAAGGCACTTAACCTAAACGGCTCCAGTAAACAGCCAGCTGTATAAGGGCAAGGGGAGCGAATGCAGAACTAACGCATAGATGCGGATAAAACTAGAGTAGAGCCAGCATGCCTAGCACCGTGGCGGTCCTATTTCTGGCAAGGCCTGGAAGGTACAGAGTGAGTGGCAGAGTCTCACAGATATCAGTCATACAGCGGAGAGGTGTCGACTCTCACCTTCTCTCCCACTCCTCCCATTGAACCTACACCACCGGGGGGACCTTGTGCACCCTGTCAGAAAAACACAAATGGTGTTCATGACAAGTTTGTAACAGCATAATATTAGCAATACATAAATAAATAATACACACATCCATATATATATATATATATATATATATATACATATACATACATACACATACATATAGTTCTAAACACACGCACACACACATATATATATATATATCCTTGAGAGAGTAAACATGAAGGCCACACTTACATCAGCTCCACTAGGTCCCTGAGGACCTCTTGGGCCGGGGGGACCAGGTGGACCCTATGAGGAGAAAAAACAATTAGTCTGAAACATTGACTGCACCTCACAATGTCCTGACTAACCTACACCTCTACAGGGGGAGAGCATAATGACCCTGTTCTCCCATCAATAACACTTTTCCACCACCTCATCCGAAGGTGCCTAAAGAAATGATGCTGACAGTCACTCACTACAGTGGGGTGATATTGGTGATGAACTAAGATGGCATGCACAGGAAGCTCTTCTTTTGACTCTAAATGGGGCTGCATTTAAACAAGGACAAGGACAAATGAAATCATACTGGGACGTACAGGAAAGACACAGAAATAGTGTCTGTGCCATTAAAGTGAGGAAACGCGTGAAAGGGTGCAGAAGAACTTTAGCACTCAGAAATGAGGTGAAGTTGGCTAATGATACACAGAGTTGGACGCAAAAACACCCATTTCTGAATTCCACATAAACAGACCGGCTGGCCAGTGGGCAAAAGATGAGCAAGAGCAGAAAAGGCGTCTTTACGGCCAGTTACAGCACATGAAAGGGAAAAAATATATAAATATATTTGGTGAGCCTTGCTGAGTGGAGCTTTGAGGGAAAAAATAAATAAAATGTAAGTGGTATAATGGCTGCTAATGGCATCTTGCTACGTGTGTGCTGTGACTCAGAGCAGTGATTGTGTGTGTGTGAGACTTAGCTGTCAAGGCAAAAGGTGTGTGTGTGTTGCATTGTGACTAAGCTGGTAGTTAGTTAGGTGGGGGCAACTCACCATAGGTCCAACGTCACCGTTCTCACCCTTCTCGCCTGGTGGCCCGGGAAGACCCTTTGAGGAAACAGGAAGGGACAGTAAGTGACAGGAAGTTCTCTTTTAGGTTCCTTTTATTGAAGAAATTCTCAGGTATAACTTTAGCCTATTAGCAAGTGTCACTGAAGCAAAACATGTATATTTCATTTTTTTTTATCTGATGTTGCAATGCAATCAGTGCTGCTAATTGGAAACTCATTAGATTCTGGTTTATGCTAATATGAGATAGGATTGCCATTAGGGGCAACGGAACTCTAGGATAAAGATCATATGTGTGCGTGCGTATGCTGTGTGTAATTACATGCAATATATAGTGATCCTTACACTTGATTTGCTTTGTGTTGCAGATAGGTTTCATACATAATAGTACTGTAATTTATGTGTACTATATAAAAATGTGTCTTTTTGTCAAACAAGAGGGTTACATTATAAGAAAATAATTTAAAGCGATTAATGAATGATCTACAATTACAAATAAAATCTGGAATCTGCATTTATTTTCATTGTGTTTGGACGATTTCAGATAAATGCTCCTATGTAAATGTGCAGAAAGACACAATTAAGCCCACTTAAAAATGTCTGGCATTCAAGTAAACGGCAAGATAATTAGTCAAACAGTGAACTGAGCCAATTAGCATTCAAAGCATTCAGTGCATCATTTGTGTATTTAAATGAGATCAGTAACGGGAAAAAAAATACTACTGTGAAATCGGAACAGAGAATGAAAACAAAGCGACGATCACAGGCTGACGGTAAAGTTAGTTGCGCTATTTTATGTGCACGACTAAAAGAGTTTCAGTACATCCACGATAAAAAACCCTGAAACCATGGAAACCACCTTATTAGTCAAACATTGCATATTCTATATCTAATGTGAGCTCTTAGGAGTTATGAAAGGAAAACTGCACAGCAGATTTCACTGGATATGTTTGATTCCTCAGGTTACCGCTGCATTCGCTCCTCCCAACAACACGCCAGTCGCCCACTGGCAACCATCTCCTCAGATCAGCCCTGCTCAAGCTCTCCGGTACTCTATGTAAAATAGTCACTGGCTCTCCTGTAATACTGTGTGTGGCCTGTAGGGTGTAAAATGTTCACTGGCTCTCCTGTAGTACTGTGTGTGGCCTGTAGTACCGTGTAAAACAGGCATTGTTCTGGCTCTCCTAGTACTGTGTGTGGCCTGTAGGGTGTAAAATGTTCACTGGCTCTCCTGTAGTACTGTGTGTGGCCTGTAGGGTGTAAAATAGTCACTGGCTCTCCTGTAGTACTGTGTGTGGCCTGTAGGGTGTAAAACAGGCATTGGCTCTCCTGTAGTACTGTGTGTGGCCTGTAGGGTGTAAAATGTTCACTGGCTCTCCTGTAGTACTGTGTGTGACCTGTAGGGTGTAAAATAGTCACTGGCTCTCTTGTAGTACTGTGTGTGGCTTGTAGGTTATAAAATGGTCACTGGCTCATAAGCATGCTTCAGTGTTCCTTGTGCAGGGTGTGGGTGGCACAATGGGGGTGTAGACACGAATGAAGAGTCCTGTCATTGAAATGGATGATGGATTGTTCCATACTTATATACTTATTCAGTGAAGTAGTGTGCCACTGCACATGGGCAGTACAGAGAAGAGGCTTAAACATTCCTAATACCTACACTCCTTCATTCCCCCTCAAACACTACCACCCTTCTAACCATACCATCAGTGCACACAAATCCCAACCTGAGCAGGAAATGAAATGTCCCTCCATTAAAGATCATTAATGGATACAGTAATTTTAATGAAGGCTATGTATTCAATGGCAGAGTGCCTATTTAAGGAGCACGTTAGCTAAGCCATTTAATAAAGTGGGGAGAGTGTACTTTTGGCCCAATTAAAAATCAGTTGCAGTGAATGACTACAGGATCTGCTCTAATGGCAGCTGTGGTCTTCTGTGCAATTTCACTAGAAAATGATTTAAGGGTCAATTAATGGTTACTTGATACAATTAAGACCGAGTGGTATATCTGCAGCTCTCTCTGTCTCCATTACTCTGTAGCGTCGTGATCATGGTTCAAATTCTTGTACATCATAGTTCGTCATTTAATTTTTACACTACAGAGCTTTATCAGCGATATCTTCCAGTCTATGTACTGAGTTATAAACAGTTATAAACAGAGTTATTTCCTTACAAATACTATTACCTCAACCTGCTAAATCGGTTCTCTCTAAAAACAAATGTTCTTTTCGTTCCCCTTTTGTCATTAATGTCCAAATTTTGGGGGGGTGGGGAGGACCTCATCCTTATGGGCTGGTGCCATCTTGACCCCAGACTCCAAACCCAAGTTCAATTGCACCAAATGTACCGCACAGTATTTCTGAAAACTCCTAACACATACTTGTTATGTGGATTGTTTTTCTACTAAAACAATAAAATGCCAAACTGTACCTAGATTTGCATTAGCATATTTTTCAACCACACAAACAACAATATGATTTTGGTCACCATAACTGGGACTGGAGACCAATGACCAAGGTCACTGGACTGAATGCTCTTCCGGTGGTCTGTTAAGCCTCAAGAGCCTCAAGGACTATTTGTTTTTCTCTGTATCCTACCATTTTCCAGGAGTTCATCTCAACCGCCTTTTAAGGGGTCAGGGAATAATTTTCCAGTTTCCCACATTGGCTCTAATGGTTTTCTGTTTTTTGATTCCCTCTGGAAAATGTCAATTGTGAAGCCCTGTGTGACAACCTGTTTGTAAATGGCGCTATACAAAAACAAAGATTGATTGATTGATTGACTGTAGCACAGGAAAGTCTGAGCAACAGCTAGATTTTGGGGGATATCCATGTGAGGCCAGCATGAGTAACCACAGACTCTACAAAGCATTTTTGGTGTCAATATAATTCTCTGTGTTCCATTTGAAAATATTGCACTGCAATCCATTTTGAAACACATCATATCACACAATGCAGTTTGGAACATACTCAGACTGACTAAGGACAGCATTTACAGTAATGGATTCAAGCACATTAAGTGCACAGCCACTAAAATGATAGGGGACAGAAAGTAACTTGCGTTTCTTGATGTTCAGGACATAGCGCTTAATATTATTTGCCTCGGATTAGAGCTTGTTTTGCCCCTGTCCCATAAACTCTCATAAAACCTATATTTCTGTTCCAGTGCAAAACTACCACACCCCCTGTTCTCAATTAAAGTTAAAAAAAATGTATTTCTTATTGGCTTTTTCAATAATGAGTGAATATGCCGATGGACACCCTGATAACATTGGGTTTTAATTAATATGACAAATCTATTAGCTCGCAAAGAAGAAAGGAAAAAAACATTACCATCAGTTGAACTCTCAGAAATATAATTGAATGTGTTGTCTGTTGAGCGTGTGTGAGTGTGTGTGTGTGTAGGGCTCACCTGCAGTCCGATGGGGCCTGGGGGACCGGGGAACCCTCGTGATCCTTCGTCTCCCTTTTGGCCAAACATGCCCTGCTGACCGCGGGGTCCTGGCTCCCCATCACTTCCCTGTGGCACAGATCACATGACCATTAGCTACCAATCACACACCACCAGTCTCAGCCTGATAACAGCCATGTTGGGTTGGCTGTGTTTCCTGGCACATGCACGCTGAAAGTGTGCATTGTGCTTCACAGTGCAGATCATACTATGTACAAAGTGCTTACTGGCTCTAAGCACTGGAGCTGGGAGTCAATCTGAACTCAACATACCATCTTCAACATTAGCATCAGTGCTGTGGTCCACAAGCCAATATTACAAAAGGACAGCCAACAAAATTACCATTACTGTCATTCAACAACATAATTATGTTGATCTGATCCATCTGCAGATACAAAACTGCCCCAAAACAAGGGCAGGGGGAATAGGTAGCAGCTGTTGGTGATTTTGTACATCGCAGAGTTGCACTGTACTTTATAACAAGTGAGGAAAGCGCCAAGCTGGATAACGTTGGTGATGATAGCGGTATGTCCTGACTTTGGTGTGCCAGGGCATCCCCTGATTCAGCAGGACTTAACACAGTGGGGCAGCTGTGCTTGTACCCTGTGTGTCCCAGGGTGTTCCCTTACTTTTAGGGGAAATGATCAGAACTTTTATAGGAGCCTTAAAACACTTTTACAGTTTTCCAAAAAAGAGCAAACATTTGAAGTTGAACCCTAATGAAAGGTGTTTAGTTGGACATATTGTGCACATAGTACATCAGTGGAACATAAAAGAAACACAGAGGCACGTACATACACACAGAAACACATATAGAGGCATGTACATACACATAGACACACACAGAAACACATACAGAGGCATGTACACACACACAGATAGACAGGCGGACACACAAAGGAACAAATGTACAAGGCCTCAGGGTAGACAGCCATTCTCCTGTCAACTCCGGGCACTCATTTTGCCAACTTACAAATTTGGAAAAGCAAAGTTGCTGAAGTTAATGTCTGACAGGCAAAGCGAGACGGGTAAGTGCTGACAAACGGGGTGGTTTGGAGTTCAAACACATAGAGGGATCTGCAAATGAGAGAGCTCAAGGATAACACTGCAACCTGGAGATGAAGGTTGCCCTGGGTGACAGCAGATTTTGAAAAAAACCCATCTAAAACGTGGGGTCTGGATGTGGGCTCCAGATCGGTAACGGGCTATTGGGAGGCTGCTGCTGTGCTGCATAGCGGAGGTCGACCAAAAACAAGCTTACGTCAGGACAGACGCGAAGGGACAGCACAAAACGCTGGCCCCACCCATCTGCGATAAAGTATGTTGGGTCAGGAGAATCGTCCAACGTACAATACATAGACAGCCAAAATGGCGCTACATGTCACAATGCCTTAACACCAGGAGCGACATGTTTTTCAGGGGTTGGGTGATTTTAAAATAACTTTGCTGTTGAGAAAGTCACGTCACCCCAGTCCCTGACTTTTCCTAAATATGTTTTTTCAACACCCTGGCGTTGTTTGAGTATAAATATAACAAAAGGAATGACTGTGGTACTTAGCCGTGATGCCTCTCTAACGCCTCTAGGACTCACTGCCCCCAACATATGATAAGAGCACATTGAAACTCACGTTTCCCAGTTATTGTGTTACATATCACAGAACCATTAGTCTAATGGGTGAGAATGGGTGAGGGGAGAAGACAATGCAATATGATTACTTAAGTATCCATTATCAATGTGAATAGAACTGCGCGGGCCAATCTATTGTGGGGGTGAACTAATTGCACTGCCTACACGTGTCCCTATTGCTTAGCAACGAGATGTAAAGAAAAAGAATTTCCCCCCTTGCTTTCAAATGTGTGTAAAAAAAAAAAACACAGCAGGGTAAAAAGTCTATTCTCATAAAAAGAAAAAAGATCATAGGTTTTCATTTGATACGAGTAATCTAATTGGTGCCTGGAATTCGTTTGAAGTTTCAGTGGGAGAAGTGGGTTGGGGGGAATGACACCCCCCAGGGAGTCACAGTGCGCCCACGGGCCTGAGGGCTGACTCACAAACACCTGCTGCCTCCAACAAAACCCTTTCTCCGAGTTCTCCTAATTCACTCAAGTACTATTTTACCACAATCTCATGCCAATGCAGCATGTTGAACTGAACTGAACTGAATTGAAAGGGGGAGAGAGAGAGAGAGAGGGGATGAGAGAGAGACATGTCCCACATAGTATCTGATCTGTGGACAGCACTGGATGGCAGTTACTGCCCTAAGGTAAACTGGATGGGTGTTTGTAAAGACCACAGGAGAAATGGACAGATACTCACCGCAGGACCGGGGGCGCCGATCACACCCTGAAGACCAGATGGACCTGGGGGTCCCTGGGATCCGAAAAGAGACCAAAAAACAAGTCACATCCGTGCTGACCGCCATCTTCTCACCCTGTTATCATCTCATTTTATTTAACCAGGAGGCCTCGCTGAGACTAAACTCTCTTTTGCAAGAGACACCGGGCAGGTCAGTGTCAGGAGCCTACGGTGTCAACTCAACAATATGGTCACAGTAAAAACATGCGGTCGTCATGATAACTACACTATAATGCAGGCTTAAAAACGCTCACATTTGACCAGAAACTGAACGTACTCCTGAAATTAGAATAAGGCGCTGGAAAGGTTTTACATGAAACCTAGCACAACTCAATGGCCCGGCCTTTCAGCGCAAAGCGGGAGTAATCGCAGTGAAGATATAAAGCACTGCACTTAGGATGTAGGTACTGTGCCCCTGATTGCACTGCAATCAGTTCAATTCAGCAAGTCATGTGATGCCTTAACGTCCAAGGCCCCATCATTTAATGGGTGCACAGTGCACAGACACCGTGTGCTCTTCAATCATGCCAACTGTTCTGCGTGTGTGCGCTGCCTTTGTGTATGAGCTGCGTATGACAGCATTCCTCACTGAAGACAGTGAACGCGTCTGCTCTGATCTTATGTAAATGCAGGCGACTGACAGCAAGAGCACAAAGGCAAGGGGGATTATGGGAAATCACAAGAGGGTTATGGGAAGTCATTACCGTTTTGCTTTTAGAGCGCCACTTTTTTCCCCCTCATATGAATGTTTTCTTTTTTCACTTCAGGTGTTAGAATATGTGCTATTTTTCTATACCACTATGCTGTGCAATATGAGCGTTACTGGAAGCTTGGGGAGAGGCTCGACCAAGCGGTTTGAGACGGAACCAAACACTGAGACGGAAATGAGGAGGACTCACTTGTTCACCCTTGTCGGCTTTGCTTCCCTTCTGACCTGGTTCGCCAACTTCTCCCTGGGAAAGAGCGCAAAAAACAAGATCTGGGTTATCGGTTTGTCACCAGTTTTCTGACCCACTTTTAAAATCTTTAAACGACACCTTTAACATGACTGTGCTGTACATGTCACCCAAGAGATGCTCATTTGGCCATACCACAATCCCTGGGCTAGTGGTAGCCTCCCTTCCTCCCTTCTTTGCTATTAACTGATTTCCTGGCCTGCTTTCTTCATTTGATTGGTTCCAGTATCAATTAAAAACTTGTGTTCTACATCCCTTGTAGTGTCAATCGAGTAGCACCACATTGCAAATGCCCAACGGTACTTTCATTTTACATTAGATGGGGAGGCAATTTTTCCTCTACTGTAGCCTCGGGCTACAATAAACCAGCACAGGGCAAATACAGCTGCCTGTTTCTGGCTGCTTAGATTTAGTCCGCATTTCACACGGCTCATAAACGAGGGCGGACGATAAAACGCCAACGTCGTTTCATTTTTATGCCTCAGCTAATGAGATTTCATGTCAGGTTTGGTCATGATGACGGATGGCAGGGGAGTGTTTCTGTGGTACAGCTGGTCAGACTGTAGGACTGTGATGATGATTGATCATGGAGGCTTTTTTTGTCCTTTTTCTTTATTCCTGACGCACCTTGTCACCGTCCTCTCCGGGCGGTCCTTGAGGTCCAGCCGGGCCAGGCAGGCCGACGGGGCCTTGGACGCCATCACGGCCAGCTGGACCCATAGGACCTTTTTCACCCTGGATGATAAAAGAAAAATAGGAAAAGATTACTATATATATATGGCGTAGAATGTTAGGGTCCTTGTGGTGAAAACGCGAGGCTCAACATCGCTTCCCATTTTCAACCGCTGGGTTGATGGACAGTAGAAAGAAAATGCACATTCTCCTTCTCTGGGTTTAATATTTGAATACACAAAGATGTTTCATCAATGAATATGCATGTTTCCAGGTTATTACACAATGACGCTCTTAAGTGACTAATCCAGCGTCGCTGGCTGGTCGCGAGCTACGCTGCAATGCACCCCAAGGGATTCCTATTTCCAAGTCACATAAATTTGTCGGAGTACTGGAGCATCTGATGCACCTAATCGTTGTATTCAGTCAACTCGTAAGCCACACATTTCCCTCCTTCAATTAAGCAATAAACGCAAGTGCACATCAGACAGGCGGAGGTCAAACTCCAGTGAGGGGCTGGGGGGTTCTCAAGGGAGAGCGATAAGCGGGCGAGCCAATCGGGACCCTCGATCACCGTCCAGCCATCGGTACTTACGGGTGCGCCCTTCTCTCCTGCTGGGCCCGGAGGCCCCTGGGGGCCCGAGCGGCCAGAGAGACCAATCGGCCCCGCAGGTCCGGCAGCTCCTCGCTCTCCGGGAGATCCCTGCGACAGAGAGAGGGGACATCAGACCAATCGGACGCTGTGGAATCTGGATCTGATCAAACACGCTCATTAAATGTCTTTGGTGTCAGAGCCAAATCTCTTGATAGCAGAGTACCAGAGTGTGTTACTTCCTTTTCTTTCCTAGGTTGTGTGAAATCAAAACCTTACACACTGCACACAGGTTACAGAAATTGGACTCTGACAATGAGAAATGGGAAAAAGAGGCACCAATCTTCAGAAATTGAGTGATATGGAGGAACTGAAAACAACTGCTTCTGCATAGAAACGCACGCACGCACACACGCACACACGCACACACACACACACATGTGGACGAAAGCTCCCATAAATGTATTCACAAAAATGAATGCACACACAGGAGTGTTCACATATGTGTGTTAAAATATGCACACATACACACAAACACACACCCTTTCCCCATTTTCATGCTCACAAACAGCCCATGGGAGACAATCAAATGGTCCACTCCTGTCAGTGAGTCAAAATCACATCTGGCTCTCGAGCCGCCACCTGGCGCTCTGCGGCTGATCCCAGAACAGATATCCCTTCTGACACAGACCTCAGGGCTCAGTGCCAGACACCAACGCCTCGGCAACACACTGACTCCTGCTTTTTTTGGACAGACACGATGCAATCTGCCTAATGATTCTGAACTGCAGTGAGATACAAGCAGTAAGAACGATTATTCAACATGAAAGTGTATTCGAGCACACACACACGTCTTAATTTCAACTCTTCTCAGTAAATTACATCACTTCTGTAGGTGAAGTCTGAGGCCTACTGAAACATACATACTATATAAAATGCTTTTTACAATGCATCGTTACTTGTCATTAAGCTGTCAGTCTTAACAACGAGCAATTACTGGAAGATAATGCATATCGGCCATTTTGATAAAGGAAGAGGATTAACAGCTAACTGCTATTTAAAGAAACCATTCCTCTATTGAAGTTTCCTTCCCTTTCTTTCCAGTTACAGAGGGTGAAATGTCAATAAATACCAATTACAACTCTGATACCTCATTTTTCTTGCACAGGCTGGCCACGAAAGGCATTTATACATAAAGGGTAATAAACTGCCCTCCAGTGGTGGAATTGTTCATTGCAGAGTGCAGCAAATCTCTCAAAAACAGCACAAAATGGAACTGCACCTGAAGATCGAACAAACAATTCCCCGCTCCCCTTTTCAAACCCACCCCACACACACACACACACACATACACATACACATGCTCACACAAATGTACGCACGCACACGTGGGCACATACACACTCACACAAAAGCACTTACCGCCACCACCAAACCACTAACAATACCAAAGAAAGGACAGTGTTCATGGTTTTTTTAAGGGCTTGGTTTTGAGTGAATATCATGTCCAAATTCTCATCTCTTGACAATTGCCAATATTATTGTGTGCAGAAAGCTAAAGAATAGCTGCAGCCCAGAATGACAATGTCACAGAGGCAGTGTAATGTGGCGGGTTCATTCCACTGCCCCCTGCTG
This sequence comes from Aldrovandia affinis, assembly GCA_029706075.1. Classification (NCBI taxonomy): domain Eukaryota; kingdom Metazoa; phylum Chordata; class Actinopteri; order Notacanthiformes; family Halosauridae; genus Aldrovandia; species Aldrovandia affinis. Next base: position 5,630,037 of record JAINUG010000030.1, on the reverse strand, counting down.
GTATTGCAATCCCCCTCTGGACCAATCAGGTGACTGAAATGATCAGCTGTCACATTAGGGCCACCTGTTTGTTTTAAGGTGACAGATTTTCCAAGATTCCCCTTGCCCCCACCCCTCATGGCAACGGGACACTTACGACAGGACCGGACGGACCTTGTGGACCCTCTCCTCCCTTCAAGCCACCTGGACCCTGGAAGGAGAGCAGGAAGACATTTCAACTGGGGGAGAAAGAGGCTGTCAAACATCCTCACAACATCTGCGGAATTCACTTTAAAATTCCAAAATGTTCACATTTAAAACGTAAATTAGGCATGCAGGCACCCATTAAAAAAACTGGTTGAGTCTAGTATTCTGAGAGAATATTAAACCCAGGGAAGGTGTTTGGTAGACCAGCATTTATGAACCAGCATTGACAGGCTGACAGACTTTCTGACTTACTGTTTGCTTGTCAGGTCTGACAAAAATAACTTTCCACAGAAGTCCATTTTAAGTATTTATGACTTTCTTCCCAATACTTAAACTTAAAAATGAGTTTCAATGGGATATACATGTCACATGATAACTTCAAGTTCAACTCCTGGTATTTCTTTCACAGAACAGTCCTCTGAGGCCTTTAAGGGCCAGATACTGCCCTCAATTCAATCGACATTTGTCTTTAACAACCACTTTTATTCATTTATAAGTCAAAGTTAAGGACAAATGTTGACTGGATCCAGGCCATTGTTTCACTGTCTATTAGCTGTCGTGGCAGGCAGTGGAGGCCACTTCCTATCTAGATGCTCACCCACTCACTTTATTTCCCCTTTGTTTCGGCCAGCTTTCCTGTATTAATGATGATGGCCCCAGAGGGGGCTGAGTCAAGTGACATAGTGACAACAGATCTGATCCAAATATTGCGTGGGGCCCTTTTGAGCTTGATGGAGCACAAAGCTCCAATCCAAACCCATTCAAATTCCATCCCATTGCTGGCCATTAAAAAAAACTGTCCAAACCTGGCAAGAATTCAGCCCCGGAGTGTTTCGGCAGCAGTAAGTAATGAGTAATTCATGTAGTACTGGAGCTGGGGAGCTCTGAATCTCTCCCACAATCCCCTTCTCTATACTCACAACACCAGCTCTGAAGTCTCCCTCTATAGTCTTGTGTGTGTAAAGTGCTTGGGCTGTGTATGTATGTTCACAGACCCCATCTCTCAGGAGGTTTGCTGAAACTGCAGAGGTATAACACAGGGAAGGTCGACTCCCCGAAGCTGCAGTGTGCTGGACCGGGGGCGCAGTAATGAGGCCCCTCGGTGTCGTGTGGCAGTGAATTATCCCTCGGCAGGACAATCAGAACTGCCTCGCCCACACTCTGACCTTGGGGTTTACAGAGGCAAACGCAGACGCTCCCCATCCATTTCAGTAAGTGACTAGTAACGACTACAATTGTGCAGCACAGCAGCACAAGACCGCAATGACGAAATCCGAATTACAGAGCTATCAGTCCTAAAGAGCCTGTTCAGTTGTCTGTTCAGCCTGTTCTAGTGTTTTCTAAAAAAAATACCTGTAATATATCTCTAATATAAAAAGAGTGGTTTTCAATATGACAAAATGATCTAACATGGAATTAATACATCGTAGTTAAGATTGCCATCTAGTCACATTAATTATTATATTAATGGCCAACAGCCATTAATCGTAAAACTAAACTCGATTCATTTATTAGGCATGTCTCCTGGATGGCCAGTGAGCTCAGTGCACTTAAGCATCATAGAAGTTAAGCAGAGTGCCCGTGTTCTTTCTGAACAGCACCCCTGTCTTTTTAAATAGGTGTTATTTTTGGAAAGGGTGCTTTACCATAGCTCCAGGAAGTCCTCTCTCTCCGGGGAATCCTCTGAGACCAGAGGGGCCATCTTTCCCAGATGTTCCCTGAGGACCTGGGTCACCCTAAACAGACGGATGGGAAAGGGGACAGGGTAAGCCTAAAACAATAATAAATCACATTTGCTTTAATAGGATGAGGGATTAATTTAGTTTCATGTTTGGGAGGATATTGGGTAGAGCAGGCCAGAGAAGAGGCAGTTGGGCGGACTTTATGGCACCTTTGCTCCCTCTTTCCCAGCAGAACCAGGTAGACCCTGCTCTCCAGGTGGACCAGAGGGGCCTGGGTGACCTCTCTCCCGATGGGGCCTGTTTCTCCAGTAGGACCCTGTTGGATCACACCAGGGCAGCACACTTTATTCAACATCACAGCGTGAGCATCAGGGGCAAGGGCGCGAGGGAGCCAGCTAACACAAACCGGGGAACATTCCTTCTGGATTCTCATTTGGTTGTGAGCTAAGGTTATGATGAGAATGTTCCCAAAAACAGTCTAAGAACATATCTATTGTTCCAAAGAAGTTCTATCCAAGTCATAGAAAAGCACTGCATGGCATGTTGCATAAACCAGGCATAAAAAAAACGTACAGGTAACATCCACTGATGATTATCATTTAACCATGAAAAAGAAACATCATGGAGGACACGTTAATAATGTTAAAATGCCAGAGAGTATTGAAACCACAGATTTGTTGAACATTGTTCACTTTCATGACAAAATTACCATCTCCAATTAAAATTATTTTTCAAATGGTATTACAAAACTGCATACCATTCTAAGACCTTTCCTACAATACTCCTTCTGACTTAAAAACTATGTCCAAAGAAAATCCAGAAAACCAGAAACACATTTACATGTTGGAGACATTTACCTGAACTCTCACAGAATGTTCTTGCTGGGAACCAAATTTTGTTAGGTGGGGCAATTATAGTCATACTGTTCAACGATATGAGGAAAAACCCCACCAACTGAAAAATGTGCTCATTTATATATGAAAAGTAGTGAAATTCTGTGTCGATAAGGCACAGATGGGCCACAACACAGCCTCATAGTGCAGCTGTGCATTTTGGATAGGTGCAATGCTAACAGGCCCTTTACAGTGTGATAGAGTAGTAGTGGGTGGTGTTTGGACCTGTAAGGGGGTGGCGTGTCATTCTCACCTGTGGTCCTACCACTCCTCCAGGGCCGGGCGGTCCAGTCTTTCCTTGGAAACCCTGGGAATTGGTAGAAAGACATTGAAAAATTTAAATATTAATAAAACAGGAAATTAAAAAAATGAAAAACTTGTCACCAAAGGCAATTCCATGAATTCAGTTAATTTTAGTTTTAGTACCAAATAACGTTAATATCATGTTCTCTAGCTATGCTTTATATTACTGTTCAACAAATATGAAATGTTTAAGGCAGCATATGTTTTTGAAATAATGACCAAGTTCATATTAAACTGATGCGTAGCCTATATATAGCAGCAAATCGCTTGTTTAGATAAGAGGAATGCAACAGTGTAATTGTTTTCATAATCAGAAATATATCTTGCTAGTTAGCCAGCCAGCTTCTACAACTTCTAGATTTTTCAGCGAACTCACACCGACTCCCACCAACTTAGGTTATGTGCCATTTCCAACTTGAAATCATAGCTAACGGCTAGCAAAGTTAGTTGGGTAGCTAGGCAGACGTTTTGTACACTACTAGTCAGACACGTTAGCAAGCTATATAATAAATGGAGCAAGTGCTTGAAAAGTTCGCTAGTTTTTCAGCCAAATTAGGGCACAACAAGTCCCACCAACTCGGATAGGTAGCTGACGTTATGTGACTAATATAGCTACGTTAGCTCGCTACGATAACTTACTGTACTTAAAACTTAAAGCTAATTTACAAGCTCTTGACGTTACGCAATTCATGTTAGTTAGCTAGCTAACCTTAGCGCTCTTAAATTACGATTTTTATTTTTTATCTTACCATTCATTGCTACTTTTAGCTAATCTTAACTCTTTGCTATAATCCTGTCTGTGTTCTTCACAACAAGGATATGACTGGAATAAATGTCCGTTTCCAACACAGTTTGCCAAATATCTATTCTGATTGTTTGCTGGTCTTTGCTACAATCTAACGTTACTGTGCAAGTATTTAACACGTCATCTCTTCTTGTAAACCTGGGCAAATTAGTAATATTTGCGGATTTACACAATGCCAAATTTGAATTCTAAAGCTGAGAATCTCATTATGGTAGATAATTCCGTTTTATCGGGATGATGTGTAAGAAAGGACGATGCCGCTGGACTGAACGGCCCTTTTAGATTTCGGAAGGTTTAAATCAGGGGTGTCAACCTCATTCCACCGAGGGCCGAGTGTATGCAGGTTTTTGTTGCAACCAATGCACTACTCCAGGTGATTTCAATTAGGTTGAAGAAGTGTGCTAATTAGTGAAATCACCTGGTGTAGTGCATTGGTTGCAACAAAAACCTGCATAAACTCGGCCCTCGATGGAATGAGTTTGACACCTGTGGTTTAAATGGTTGTCTACTTGCCGTCTGCCTAAATCACGAAGCACAGTCAGAATCATATCTGTGATAGAAATTGTTTCGCATAAGAAAAGCATTGACATTATTCCATGTCTGAGCACGTTTCACCACTGTGATCGATTCCGATACGTGAGGCTCGTTAAGTAGTTCGCTGGCTCATAAATTAGGCATTATAAACATTGATCTGACGCCTCATTAGCATGCTGGAACGGAGATAAGCCCGTTCTGATGCCAACAGGTTACTTGGGTGAGGGACAGTGGATGGAGAAAGACTACAACTCCGAGTGTTTTATCAGGCTTTCGGCTTGGGCATTTCACCTGGGCTTTCAGTAATCAACAGCATCAATAGAAACTGCAGCTAAACAGACTGACTTGACTGCGTTGTTTTTAATTGACCCATATACAATTTGCAATACTGATTCTGTTGAATCTTTTTTTTTGGTCCCTTTACTTCTATGCACTGTTTGACGCGTAGGTAATTGTTTCAAACGAGACAACCTTGCAGCATATTACTAAACAGTGTAACTCTTTAAAGCAGCAACGGCCATCGGTCATCACGGATGTGAACAAACTGTGCACTTTTGGACTTGAAACCTTTGGAGGTTAGGAGCAAGTGTTGAATTGTTATCTGACTAAAGTTATGTTCGTAGATAGGCTACTTTTCAATCACGAACCAGGCGATAGGGGACATGAAACAGCCGGGGAATCAAAGTTGGAGAATCAAGACTGCTATCACAGTTGATAGCAGTCATGTACCTTCAAATAAGTTCTGACGAATATTCATGTTTTCCCTACAAAAATAATATTTGCGTCCAAGAAGGTAGAGGTTTCAGCTACGGCTGCGCAAGTAGCGCAGTCCTCAAACACAACGGCTGCGTAGCTCAGCTGACGGACTAGGCTACAGAATGAAAAGAAGTGCCGGAACTCTGAAAAATTCAAAGTTTCAAAATATGCTGGGTATATTCGAAACACCAGAATATTTCAAATTGTACTGCATAAGTTAGATATTCACACATTTATATTCGTTGTTTTATGAAGACTCAGCCATCCCCAGTTCCAAAACCAACAGGGAATTATTCTAGGCAATATGAAAGGGTTTCAGATGTTATCAGCCTGCTTGTATGAACACAGGCCTCCAGTGCTGAGCTTGTCACACTCAGGAGAGGTGGAGTGGAGAGACGGGAGAGCAGAGGAGACCGTGGCTCAGAGAGCCTTTAGCTCCCTCAGGCATGCCCAGTCTCAAATAGTCCAACCTGAAATTGTTCTATGAAGATGTGAAAGCCAGGGGGAGCATTTGGCTAAGCACTGAGTGAGGTTGAGGTTCACTGTAAAGTACTTTTGGATTCCTGGAATGGCACTCCATGAATGCAAGTTATTCTCTTGTTAATCTTCTTGGTTGATGTGCCAGCTGTTCAAAAATCGGCCTTTGGAATAGAGCCTTGACTATGCCAGTGCTAACTGAGACCAGCTGCCCTGTGGGAGGGACAATTAGCCGTAGCCTCGCCCAGGGGAGGGAGGGCTTCGCTAAGCAGGATTGACCCAGTCTAATCACACAGGAGTGACTCCTCTGCGCTGAGCATGAAATGTGCATTCTGATGCAATCGTTGTGCAGCTCAGCTGTTCGACTGCACAGTGAAAAGAAGTATGGCTGGCAACACAGGTGCGTTGATGCTCTGCTGAGGCTCCTCTACAAACATGCATGAACAGCAGAGCTGCAGTCCTGCTTTCTGTCTCAAAGGCTGGACCGCAGCTCGACCTTTGGTTACGCCCTGGTGTAGCAAAGCTGAGAGACACGATCCAGGTTCACTTACGGTCTCTCCACGCTGTCCAGGGTGACCGGGCAGCCCGTCCTTTCCGGGTGGTCCCTACAATCGTGGAAGCACGACACAGTTACTCTCTGCAGTAGTGACACACTTCTCTCTTACACATACACGCAGACACAAGTTACAATACAGTACCTCATTAATGCAGATACTGCACTGCTAAGCACACAGCAGATTTAACTCCAAAAGCCCTTTTCTCCTTAGAGACCGATTCTGCCTGGCTGCCCAATAGAGTGAGTTTAACTAAATATCGCCTGGCGTGAAACACAGGTAAAAATAAGTGTTAATTGAAGATACTTACAGGGGGTCCCTTTGGTCCTGAGAATCCGACAGGACCCTGGGGTCCTTGAGGGCCCTGGAAAACACAGGAAGTCAGTTAGACATGGAAACAGTGCAGTTCTGTGCATCAGAATGTGGCTCCTGTATTGCCCCTGATGCACAAGCGAATCAAATGGCTCCCAACTTTAGAGTGTGAATATAGCTTTGATTGGGAAACGATGCGAACGAGTGCGAAAGCTCCGAAGGCCTCTGTGTTGGTAATGAACAGAGCTTGAAATAGATGAAAATGCAGATGAGATGAGATTTTAAATTAAGTTCTCAGTTGCATGCAGAAGTGTTTTTTAATGCTGGAAACTAACCTTTGTAGAAATCGCAAGCTCCAAGTCACCAAAAATAGCTTCTTATGTTCCTTAATTTTTTTGCACATTGAATGTTAAAATATGTAAAATATACATATTGAAATATGGAAAAGCAATGTTGTGTTAGCCACAACTGAGCACCTTTTGGGTGCGTTGCTCTTGACCCTATGCCACAATACGTGAGTAAATAAAAACTCCTTTCTTCATTAAAAGACTGCTCTCCCCTTCTTCCTCCCTTGTACATATTAAATGACCCACTAAAATAATTTCAGTCTCTCAGGGATACACGTCTGAGTTTTAAGTGTCAATTGCCAACTCATAGTAGATGATACATTGATAGCAAAAACCAAAAAAGCCATCAAACCCGAATCGTCTGTGTAAAAATGCATGAGATCAAAAGCCGTGTTTCATCAAAGATCTTCCGATGCTAATGAGTTGACCTCACTAGCATCCCGTTAAAGCCAGCCTTTCTGAGAATGACCCAATCCGTTTGCAATCTGACTGAGGAATGTGGAGGTGACCATGCAAATGAAGCCTTACTTAGCAGCCCCATGTTGGCAGCTATACACATTAGGCATAAAACGTCAGCATAACCAACATCACATAAGAAGATGATTTATTTTGTGCATGGGCGCTGTGACACGTACAACATCAGCACAGCCAACATCACATAAGAACACGGTTTGTTCTGGGCTGTGCTGAGTAGACACATTCTTGCAAATAGGTTGAGCAAGCAAATATATAAAGCATTTCCATGGCGTTCATGTTCATTGGACATTTTGTTTTGTACAGAGAATGTGATGCCCAGAGGAACGATTTCAAAGGAACCTTTGATTTGACATGCTTCCTGAAATGGCAAGATGATGCTTGTGTATACATACATGCCATCGACATGACCTTCTCATTGTACTGCAGAATACATTCAAAATGTATTTTAAAATGGTTTTAAAATACTTAATGTCTCTCTGCTTCAAACATTCACCAAGCTACACTATGCACACCATAAGGCCAAGGTATCAAGAGGACGATGTATATGTAGATGTATTTATATGTAAAAAAAAGAAAAAGAAAACTGGCACAGAAAAAGAAATCTGGTTTCTAAACCAAACATATTAAATGTAGAAGGCACTGAGGCACGTCTGATGAGATTGAGCAAAACGTAACATCCATCTATTTAAATGCAACTCCCTGACAAATCACAACATTGCACTATGCAAGGAATACGACATGAACTGAAACGTGACGTATGAAAAAAATTAATTGCAGTTTGAATCTCGCCAAACATGTCGAGCAATAAAGGCAAAACCAATTCAACCAAACCCCCCTCCCCAAAATGGAGCCGGGTCCATACATTATGACACTTACTCTTTCTCCTGGTCCCCCTGGAGGTCCGTCATTGCCAGAAGTGCCCTGCACAAAGACAAAAAGGTCAGAGGAGTCAAAACCAGCACATTATTATTATTATTATTATTATGCTCTAGTTTTGTTGTTGTCATTCTTATTATTGTCATAATCATTACTATTACTGACAAGACAGTCTCATCCTGGACAAAGCAAACAATACATTAGAACATACAAACTCAGATTAAACATAGCAAATAATCAAGTGCAGGTATTACCAATATCACACATCACATATAACTGCATAAATATCCAAGGCAATATAAAATATATAGACATTTAGAACTAAATAGCAGGGATGGCAGGCATGCCATAGCCTATGCTAAGTTATGGGTCGGCGAGGCATGCCTCATACCTATACAGTACCAAAAGACTGGCACTCTCAGATTTATATATATGTCAACTGCATTATAAATGACCAAAACTAAGATTCATGAGCTGCTCTTGACCTATAGTAACCAGATCACCACCCAAACTGTATGGGTGAGGGCTACTATTAACTAAATGTCCAGTAAGGTCTAATGTAATAAACATTGAACATGCCCAGTAAGGTCTAATGGGATAAATGTTGAGCATGCCCAGTAAGGTGTAATGGGATCATCCGTGAGCATGCCCAGTATGGTCTAGTGATATAAACTGTGAGCATGCCCAGTATGGTCTAGTGAGATAAACTGTGAGCATGCCCAGTATGGTCTAGTGATATAAACTGTGAGCATGCCCAGTATGGTCTAGTGAGATAAACTGTGAGCATGCCCAGTGTGGTCTAGTGATATAAACCATGAGCATGCTCAGTATGGTCTAGTGATATAAACCGTGAGCATGCCCAGTGTGGTCTAGTGATATAAACCGTGAGCATGCCCAGTATGGTCTAGTGACATAAACTGTGAGCATGCCCAGTGTGGTCTAGTGATCATCCGTGAGCATGCCCAGTATGGTCTAGTGATATAAACTGTGAGCATGCCCAGTATGGTCTAGTGATATAAACTGTGAGCATGCCCAGTATGGTCTAGTGATATAAACCATGAGCATGCCCAGTATGGTCTAGTGATATAAACCGTGAGCATGCCCAGTATGGTCTAGTGATATAAACTGTGAGCATGCCCAGTATGGTCTAGTGATATAAACTGTGAGCATGCCCAGTATGGTCTAGTGATATAAACTGTGAGCATGCCCAGTATGGTCTAGTGATATAAACCGTGAGCATGCCCAGTATGGTCTAGTGACATAAACTGTGAGCATGCCCAGTATGGTCTAGTGAGATAAACTGTGAGCATGCCCAGTATGGTCTAGTGAGATAAACTGTGAGCATGCCCAGTAAGGAAAGGATGTTATTCACCTTGGGGCCTGGTTTTCCAGTGGGACCTCTTGCGCCTCTCCCACCACGTGGACCCTGAAATATTAAAGCACAACAAAAACCAGCTTAGTATATGTAACCTGGATGAAGGGCTGAATTGATATTAACAGCCAGAAGGTGAACACAGAATTGAATGGACCAAAATCGATTACCGTTGGACCTCTCTGCCCCCTTGGACCGGATTTGCCTGCCACGCCCTTGGAAAAAAATCAAATGAGAGTGACTGTTAGAAAACAATATGCATTCATTACACACTTAAAATATGTGTTTGTCTTACTCTTACAGAGAAGCTCACGCTCCACAAGAGAGAAGAGTAACAATCTCCCAAAAACCAAAATGGTAACGAAAACAACCACAGTATCTTGTTTTAAAAACAATGCTGCACTGGAAGAGCATGTGAGTGTTCACACGAGACACAGGTGAGCAATAAAGATCGACCGTGGACTTTAAAGTGTTTGTCACGAACATCCATCACGCTTATACCGAATATCAAACCAAACGCTGGTGCCAAGAGGTTTCGGTCTATAAAATCAAGAACAATAACATCCAGTTGAAAAAAAGGAAAAAAAAGAAACTGTTAAAGGATCGTCTCTGGCAGTTGGCGATTTGAACAATCTATCTATAGCTGACACGCCGCCTCCCATGGTGGCTCCTCAAGTCTACAGAAGAGGACAGCTCGTCTGACAGAGCGCGACGGCGTCCGCCCCGCGGGATGCTGGGTAATGGGATAAATGGCAGATCTAGGGCCCGCGTTTTATTACATCGGGGGCCTGGGGATGGGCACGCTGCACACATGCTGACATTCCCTCCGACTGTTCCACCCTACAAAGCCCAGACCTCTCCATCAGCTGATTTCAAAGGCACCTAGGGCAGGGCTATGAGAACATTAAAACCCCAGGGTTTGATTGGACCTACCAGGTATTTATTAATCAGCGGCTAACGGACTTGGAGTGGGCGTAGTATGTGCTGCTGACATTTTACCCAGGGTTCATTTTCAATTACAGATTGACCTTTTGCTAGAAAGATAATAACAATGTAAAAATTTATAACTTTAAGCAAGTAACCGATTTCTCATTTCCAATCTGATAATATTATGATATTAATGACTGATAATTAATGATTAATGAATTAATGATATTTTACACTGTCATATATACTTGTTAGCAGGTATGATATTTAGAGGAAAACATTTTGAAAAGAAGGGTTCATGCAGTTTAGCATACTGATGTGCTACTTTCAATAAAGTCTTTAAAAAAAAAAAAAAAGATCCAGGAGACAACACATTCTTAACTGTTATAGTTAAAGCAACTTTATAAAAAGATTTATTTTCAAGTCAGACGGCTGGGCACTATCGAGACAGCTGGTATTGAGACAGCTGGTTTACAACTGCATTACATTTAAAGGTATAATAAGCAATTTGATGTCATGAGAGGAAAGAGCTTCTTAACTTTTGTAATTCTTTGACATTATTTGTTTCTTCTTATTTTTGACTGTTCATTACTGATAGTGAGAAATATTACGTGTTTTTTTTATAGAAAGGAAATTCATACATAAATATATTTGTTTATAGATTTCCTATATTGGTATTTAGGCATTCACTAACTAGGGGACCCATACAATCTACTATAGCTTGACCTGGTCAGCTGTGGCAAGTGTTCACTAAGACAATGGTTCTCAATTTTGGTCCTGGGGATCCACTGTGTATGCTGGTTTTCATTGCAATCTCTGAATTGTAACCAGCTGTCATTTGTTCTTAATTATAGACTTTTGTTTCTATTAAAGGATGATTTACTCTACTCTAAGGCTATAATTATGTCAGGAATAGCTATGCATGCCATGAACAATGAATGTTCCATATTCCCATCCCAGGACTTTAAATCAGTCAGATACATGATTACTTTATGATACATGATTCCTTTTGAAAAGGGTTGCCTTTTTTTAATTGATCCAATTATAGACCGGCAGATGAAATCAGTGGGGCCTAATTGATGAAAGTCTGGACACCTGGTCACTAAAACCATTTGTGGAAAATGAAGAGCTCAATGACAGAGCAATTGGCAACGAGCCAAACCTGCATTGTGTTAAAATAGGTTTAAGGAAAAAATGATGGTAGAACTTACAGACGTTTTGGCTGTAACAAAAACCAGCATAACAGTGGGTCCCCAGGATCAAACTTGAGAACCGATGCACTAAGACATCACTTACACCAAATGTTGATGACCTCTCAACAAAACAAAATCAAGCACTTTACAGTACCTCTCAAAACTTTTTGCCCTCAAGAATATTCAAGTCATGTTTCTAAATTTGAGGACTTTCACGGAGCGGGAGAATGCTGGAAGCTGACACAGCGTTTTTTTGTGCTGTGATCGATGCTGATGGATTGGTCCTGAATAGTTAAGGCTGAGAATGGAAAAAGAAGCTGTTGTGGCCCCAATCGTTACAGCGTTTGCTCCTTCAACCCAAGATGCAAATCCATTTGCGACGTAATGCAATTAATTTCACCCGTCTGGGGCCCGCATTCCAAAACGATGAGACGCGCTGGACCACTTACCCTCCCTCCTTTCTCTCCATTGGCTCCTGGGAATCCGGGGAAGCCAGTTGAACCCTGCAGATTGAAACAGAAGATTGAAGAGGAGGGTCAGAGTTGCAACTGAGTTTAAGAGGTTTTTTGTATTGTCCCAGGCTTTCGCTCTGGCCCTCACTGGCTGTCAGCCCGAATCAGGGTGATCAGGCTGTGTTGCAATGGAGGCCTTTGACCTGAAGCTACTGCAGGCTGGCACAGGGCCACACACTGCGCCACCTACTGGAACCTCGATATATACGCTAGCGGTAAAGTCAATAGCCATCAACGATTTAAGTTACTGTGTTAATCAGTAGCACAGGGGTTCCCAAACATTTGTATTTGAAATACCTCTAAAGTGACCACCCTGTGGCTGTGGAACCCCTAAATAAAATGGTTGAATTTTGACACCTTCATCCAACACCCACTACAGGATGTCATAATAGCATGGACCTACATAAGATGATGTATAGGTAACTGCTAAAATAAAGGCAACATGGGGGGCAACATGAAACGGCCCTGGCCCGGGCTAAGGGAGTCCCTGCTGGGCGGGGGATAGGGGAGGGCTGGGCCTGTCTGCCGGTAACAGCCATGGCACCCAACGTACATTCACAGTACTGCATCCGTTTAAAAGATCCCTCTACTCAAGTGTTGCTTTTATTTTGGCAGTTACTGTAGCTATGCAATAATATATAAACATTTAGTAATTACAATGACCACACTATTACCAAGAATGTTTAAACTGGGCAGTGTATTTTATCTGAATGTATAAAAGAGGTAGAAGGTGGGGGAAGGTTTAAGGAGGGGCAGATTTAACAGCTTGAGTGGAAAAAAGGATTGGGGGAAATGTTCTGGCGTGATGCTAAAAAAGCAGGTCATCTGTTAATATGTATCAATTTTAAATTGACCTGTTCAAAAAATCTATTTGAATCAGCACACCAATTGCAATCTTTTCAGGTGCTTATTAACAGTCTGGAGCATATACCTCACACCTGGTCAATAAATAGTTCATTGATGTTTCTACTGAGAGGCCATCGTATCACCATCGTATTTGAATGCAGTTCTTTTTGTGATATCCCTATAACTTAAAAGTCTATCCACCTATGCCTAGGTCTCTCTGCCAGTCGGTCTCTCTCAGTTGTTTGATCCATTTGTCTATCCATTCATCCATCTATCATAATCACCCACAATTGCTTTGGACCAAAAGCATTATAAGCATTTGGCTGTCCACCCCAGGGAGAGGGGAGGGTGAGCTGGCCCGAATCCGCTGTAAAGCACGTAAGGAGTCTCCAGAACGTGGGTTGGCGAATTCTGTCTCGAAGGAAGCAGAGTTCGCAGCCCTCGGAGAATTAGCTTGCCTCATGGAGATGAGCAGCAGATTCGTGTGGGGAGGGCAAATACAAATAAACAGAGGGTTAAATAGAGGGCTACCAAATAAAAAAAAAAAAACAATCTGAAACAAACAAAGAGCAGGAATTGAAAAGAGCTTACCAGTGTACTTTCAGTCCAGGAAGCATTAAAAGCATTAACAAAGACATCAGTACAGAGCTTTACACTTTCACTTCAATCCAATTTCCAGTGCGTAATTGTACACAGGAATGGCAAATTTAATGCACCGATCCTCATCAGAGGCCCGCTATAAATAAGTATGGTAGATGCTTTTTACAGTAAGCTCTCTGATCTTGATGAACAACGGCACCAACTGAAAAAGTGCGTTGCTTCCAAAAACAAAAACACCCTACGGGGCCTTGAATCCGAGCTCCCAGTGGCAGGACTTTCACAGGGCTCTTAACAAACAAACGCGCTGCCATGTTCAATCCAGCAACAGCAGACTGGTGCTCATATGACATTAACACTGCATTTAAATGATGTGTCCTCTTCGAACTACTGCCGAGGAGACACCAAGCTAACAAAGCAGCACACCTGGGAGATTTACTTGAGGCTTTTTGTTGCAGCTGCTCAATTCCGCTCACTTCCCTTTGCGCTAAACGACGGCGATTATCAAGTTTTGAAAGAGAGGAATCACCAGTGATGATTTTGCTGCTTTCTTACAGACTGTGACGAAGGGTCACGGCTTCTAGACGCAGACTCTTTTCCATCGTGGGCTGAGTTTGCCACAACCCGAAAAAAGAGGGTTTCTGTTTTGCGATGGACCCCTTGATCTGGTATTGGATCCCGACCGTGTCAGCGCCAACTGTGGCCGGCAGCCCGACAGCGTGGCGCCCGATTGGTCGGCTTTAGCGTTGCCTAAAGAGGGAGGGATTCCCTTGTATCGTCGTCAAAGAGTGACTCCTCCGGTCGATCGGACGCCTGAATTCTCCATTCCCCGAGCCAACTGTCTCGGAAGTGACAAACGGTCCATCAATCACTGTCACCGGCAGCGGAGCACAAAGCAGTCTTGTCCAATCTGCGGACCGAGTGTTCCGCTCCCGAGATCCTCCGACTAAGCGTGGGTTCTCACCCGTCGGTGGGCAAAGTAGCAGTGTGGTCTGCCTGAGCCAGCAGGGGGCTTAAGATCCACAGGTTTCAAGTGGCACTGAGTTGGAGAAGCACAGGGTTCAATGTTACCATCACCGGGAGTGAAATGGACAGATAAGTGGCTTAGGCAGGCCCACCGAAATTCTGGCCCCGAGATTCAGCCGTCATGGGACACTGTCCCAACAACTGTCACCCCAACCAAAAACAGCTCAGACCTCCTGTGAGGTGGGAACAACTCCACTGGGGGTCCTTTTTAAAAAATTTGATCTCATTACAACGAAAGTGATTGAACAATTTCATGCTAAAAGTGCCCAATTTAAGCCAAGACATTACACATACATTATGAAATATGACATCATAATAGCATTTGCATCTCGATTAGTCTCTGCATCTGTCAATTCCCTAACGTGATAAGAGTAGGGGCCTGAATCACATGGGTGCAACACTGCACACATCATGCAATGCAATGCCACTTTGCATTTAGCAGATATGCATGGTAAGATCAATCAAAACTTAGCAGCATAGGGAAAGATCGCTGTGCTGTTTTAATTCATTCACTTTGGGAAAGCCCCAAATGGCTCTCGAAAAGCATCAGGTGTGTTGGGAGGTGCTTTCAGGAAAATAAAAAGGAGCAGTCGCTGCCAGGGTACAAAAGCTCACTAGTTGTCGTGACAAAAGCTCTTATTAGCAAGCTGGCAGGAGAACAGATCCTGGCTGGGTCACATGATTAGGAGCTGGCACCACACAACTCAGCCAGAGGCTGGCGCTCATCATCAGTGCCTGGGGGACCTTATCAGCAAACCACAGATATACCAGGGTCCCTGTGAGTTTAACAGGGAGGAAACAGCCCCGCATAATCCCCACGACCAGCCAGAAACCCTGGGCAGTAAACCCCGTCCTCATACGCTTACAGTTCAAACTTGCTTTACATCCTGTGTGATGCCCTGTGCTGTAATTATATTTTTGGAAAAAACTTTTAATGCCCAGAAAGAAGGGAAAGGTGGGACGATAAGAGAAATGGAAAAAAGAATGAAATAAAGAACAGATTACACGATTACAGAGCAGAGCTTTTGTCAGAGTTGTAAGAAGCAAGGGTAGAAAAGTACATTTCTTACATTTCTCTCAGCAAAGTAAAGGGGGATGTAAGTTTAGGGAGCTATACAGTCAAAGAGAGGCCTCTAGTGGTAAGACAGTATTAATGCGTCTATTTAAAGATTGATACTGTTCAGCATACCTTTTTGGCCTCTGCCTCTTGCTTGCTTATATACTTAAAACAATCATTTACACAACACAGTCCATCTCAATCGGTACCAACCTCCCTCTACGAGAAGCAGACACAACCTTTCATACCCATAATGTGTCATAAAAACTAGAAGAAAGAAGAAAGAAAGCCCAAGTACGTTAATCATGTTGTCTAACCATCTAGCACATTTATCCAGTGAGGAACATGGTGGATACAGTTATTATTAGGCTCATCATTTAGATCTGAGAACCTTTTTTGTTTTGTATCTGAAAAGCATGCACTCCCATGCCACTCCCTCCTGTGTTTACACACCTTGGGTCCTTGTCTTCCTGGGTAGCCGGGTAATCCTGGAACTCCGAGTTTACCCTGACCGACACAGAAACATCAGTGACCGGATGGAACAAACTCACATTTCACAACATTTATTTGTATTTTCCTGAAAACACAGAGTATAAAACATCACTCACAGTTCTGTGCTCATATCTTGTATCTCTCTTTGAATTACAGTAGATATATCAATATATGCCATTTAGCAGATGCTTTTATCCAAAGCGATTTACAGTAGTGAATGCATACATTTTTCAGTATTAAAAAAATGTACTGTAGAATACATGACATAAATGCGAGTGTCTTCTCTTTTTTTCCTCACAAACAGTGACTGATGTGAGTGACTGCTGAACTTGTTCGATTGATGTTGAATGTTGATTGAGTCCAGGCCACCGTCAGAGACGGCACCTGGGAACAGAATCTCCCTGCAATACGCCGTCTCGCCGGTGAGTGACCGCGGGCGACAGACACACGCACACATGAACAGTGAAGGAGAAGGGAAGCATGCTCCCAAAGGCGCAGAGGCAACATTTCACCCCCAGCCTGCCCTGGGACTCTCTGCTCGTGGGCCTGACATTAAGAGACACAGACAAAAGGGAGCTGGTTGGTGATATTCGTGCGCATACCTTCTCTCCAGCCAGACCTAAGGGCCCGGACTCTCCGTTAGGGCCCGACCGGCCCTTCGGCCCCTCTGGCCCGTCTTCTCCCCGGGACCCCAACAAACCCAACTCGCCCTTCACAAACACAGCAAAGAGAGGAGTCATTACCCAAAAAAACACTTCATATTTACTTTGTTTATTGTTTCATTTGTTTAGCAGGCACCCTTATTCAGCTTTGCCTTCATACATTCTACTCATTTATACAGCTGAACAATTACTGAAGCAATTCTGATGAAGTATCTTTCTCTAGTGATCAGGCTTCATGAAACAAAAAAATGGGCAGAGCTACCATGTGCTATCAGTGTCTCACTAGTTTGAACTAATCATTGCGTTTTTGCTGCAATGACCAAAACCTTTGGCTCGTTCAGATAAATCTGTGATTTACATTTACATTTACATTTTAGTCATTTAGCAGACGCTCTTATCCAGAGCGACTTACACAGTGATTTACAGCTCGGTGTAGCTCCACCCACTCTCAGGTTCATGCAACCTCATTCCCACATCCCTACTTTGCTCAACGGCACCTGCTGGGATCTGAAATCGTGACCTCAAAAAGCCCTGTCCTTAACCACCGTAGCAGACTGCCACCCTGCTGGTGTCCTGGTACAGTGTATCGACAGTGTGTTGGCAGCCGCTGTCTGTGGCCATGCAGGAATGCTGTCCACCCTGGCGTTGACACTTACCCTGTCACCCTTGAGACCCATGTCACCCTTGAAACCAGGGAAACCGTCCTCTCCCTGCAAGCACAAGGGAATCCATGATCAACTAAAGCCAAAGGCCTCTAATGAACTCATCAGCAATGGAACTCAAGATTGTTGATGGAGTCTGTAGAACACTGACAGAGCGCATGACGTAATACACACAGGTAAATGGGGAAGGCATGGAGAAAAAGCTTTCATGTGCTTTCTCAAAATCAATATAATATTTAATTACTTATGGTCTGTAGCCTAATGGTCTGTGTGTATGCTTTATTTTTTTTTTATGTTTGTGATCTATGTAAAGAATGTACAGTCAAAAATATTAATATCTGGAATAAATTATAGTGATAAAACAATGCTTTATATAATATGTGGAGCTAATGCACATAACCAGAGCAAGTTGAAAGCAAATGCATTCATTGTTATGGATTGCTCTTTATCGGATACATGCTGACACCTGGTGGTACGAAGATGAACTGCAGGTTTAAACGCATATCTGTATTGAATGGAAACCTTAATGTATGTATAACCTTATCAATTACACATGAAATACACAATGAGGAAATATCCTTTGTTGGTGGATTATATGTATAACCTTTGTGTTACAGCACATGACATCTGCCTGGGAACATCTCTCTCAGTGTGAAATGTATTAAGACTAGTGACATCTGCTGGTGGTTCTTCAGATTGCACCCACAGAAGAACACTGACTACAGTGAGCAGTATACTGTATATTGAGGTTGAGGGATTTATAAAGCTGGTTCGAATGTGCCCATGTCATGACAGGGAACAGAGACATTTAAGATAACTATAGTGGCAAGTTGGCAAGAGTACAGAGAATAACATAAAATAATAATTGGCAGTCCAATTCCCCAATATGATGTTTCTCCTGAAACGTGTGGTTAAGGTCAGTTGCATAGCACATAAAACATACTGTACTTCATGGTATATACGAGACTCCTGTACCACAACAAACGCTTAATTAGAGAATATATGGAGATGAGTTTGTTGCCACACTGGCCTCCATATCTGTAAGCACCTAATTAGAATTTCATCACATAGTCATGACGTAGTACCATCATTTGACAGTTATGTTTCCTTTAGAACGCTGAATAACATTCGTTTCGTGTGCGCTACAACTGGTTCCATTAGCAAGTCGTACAAGTTTGTAAATTGGCGTTCAACAGCCACGTAAATTTGCGCTAATGGAAACACAGCTTGTGACTTTCCACGGCCGTGTGAGCCAAAACATAATTTACGAGCTACTGTTTCTCGGAAGAAAAATATTTTCCACCAGGGACGAGCTGCCTTTGTTGATTTACACAAGCGATACTATAAGGATTTTAAAATGTTATTTAATGAGTGTGGGAAGTAGGGGTTCAAAGACGTATTAGCTGCAGCACCCCAAATGATATACGAGCAAGGGCATACATACACAAACAGAGAAATCCCCACATTGCAAAACTCAGTACCATCATAGAAAACACTGCTGGGAAATGACTTGGAAATGACGGCAAAAACAGACCTTGTGCCCATTACCAGTGAGCCTAAGCATGCTTGCCATAACACCACGCAACAACAGGGTACAAAATTCCAGCTGTGCAATGCATAGGGTCTTATCGAAAATTCCTACAGTGGATGAGCTAGTCTGCAGAAAATGACCAAGCATATGGGTTTAAATATCACCGGTTTAATGGCCCTTTTTGTCTCAAGTGATGCTAAAAATAAATTCTATCAATTACGCTGGTGGGCACTGACTATCTGATGGACAAGTAGTGTAAAGTGATGATTTGGGGCTGTGCCATCTGGTAGGCTGGCATCTTGTGTACAGGACAGTGGGGCGTGGCTGCTCTACATACGTTAGTATCACTTTGTAATAGATTGACTCCATTGACATGATTGAGTTGATTTATCATGTCCGTTGAGCTCTAGATAATGGATATAAGTTGTAAACAATAAGCTCTGGTCCTATAGACTGTGATAGTTCTGAGTTGTCCATCCCAGGATAGCCACGACTTTAACGGTGTTGTCTTGTCGTTGAATGATATCCTGACTATGACTGCAGTCAGAAAGCTCGTTTTGTCAGGGACCTTGCCTGGTGAAAAAACTGAAAGCTGCGCAGGCTTCCAGTGAAAGGCCTGGGGAGAGCGTGATTGGCAGGGATGTGCACTGGGACAGTGAGCGTGATTGGCAGGGATGTGCACCGGGGAGAGTGTGATTGGCAGGGATGTGTACCGAGGAGAGTGTGATTGGCAGGGATGTGTACCGGGAGAGTGTGATTGGCAGGGATGTGTACACCGGGGAAGAGTGTGTTTGGCAGGGATGTGTACTGGGGAGAGTGTGATTGGCAGGGATGTGCACTGGGGAGAGTGTGATTGGCAGGGATGTGCACTGGGGAGAGTTTGATTGGCAGGGATGCGTAGTGGGGGAGAGCATGATTGGCAGGGATGTGTACCGGGAGAGTGTGATTGGCAGGGATGTGTACTGGGGAGAGTGTGATTGGCAGGGATGTGCACTGGGGAGAGTGTGATTGGCAGGGATGTGTACTGGGGAGAGTATGATTGGCAGGGATGCGTAGGTCAGAGATAAAGAGCATGTCCAGTGATAACAGGGCAGGGACTTTGTAATCTTTCTTACTCTATTCCTCTGTGCCCTCCTAGGGCTCAGTACTACACTGGAGTTGTTGCAGCTGCAGCCAGTTTCATACAGATATGCACACATGGGCACGTGGGCATATACAAACACACAGAGAAGTGTGCATGAAAACTCAACAAAGAGCACAAATGACACTCACACCATGGTGAAGATCTTTAGCAAACCAACCGGGGAAAATAACGGGGCCACCATATCCATTTCCTCCCCAGAATACCTCTGGCTGCTTGAAACGGGGCCTACTCCTGCTGTAATGTAACATAGCTCATTTGAGCTGAACTGAGTGAAACTGCTTCAATTTTGACTGAAAGCCCAAATTCCTTCTCAGTTTCTATCTACATATTTCCATACATCATGTGCTTCGATATTTTACTTCCAACTTGCTGATGACAAAAATAGTACATACACATTGTATACACATACACACACACACACACACACACACACACACACACACACACACACTCACTCACACACACTCTCTCACACACACACATATATAGACCCAAACACGCACGTACGCACGCACATCATGCACGCACGCGCGCACACACACACACACACACACACACACACACACACACACACACACAGACACACACAGACACAGACACACACACACACACACACAAAGTAGGCAATAGATGTACCTTTTCTCCTTTCCCACCCTTGAGACCACGGACGCCATCAGCACCCTGTGTGACAGAGAGAGATCACAGCGTCACCCGCAGAACGAAACAGCACAAGACACAAACCGCCACACGAGCGGCGCAGAATTCAGCGTGACCGTACCTTCACTCCGCGGGGACCTGGGTATCCGATGGGGCCTTGGGGACCAGAATGACCCTAAAAACAAACAGCAGTCCGTTCCATTAGGAAACAAGCCCCACACATTAACCCACTTTACACGCCTCAACTCCAGCTCCGTCCGCCTCTTTGTAATCCACCACAATGCACTCCTCAGCCTTCATCACTAATAACTCGAGTTATTCTCTGTCCTCCATGTCCCATTCGTGTGCTTTGTATTTATATCTGAATTTGCTGGCTGTCATAGCAACCAGAATCTGTCCACACGGGGGAGTCCTTTTAAACAGGACTCGGATGCGCTGAGCTGTGTGAACGCTCTCCTGCGTGCAGTGCAGTAGCAGAGATAAACAGACACACTTACGAGAGATCCTTTCTCTCCAGGCGGGCCCTCCTTCCCTGGGTGACCCTATGGAAACAAGTCAATCGGTCATTAATTCATCAGACTCGTTACAATCCGTCAAATCATTTGGGCTTCACTTTAGCCCTGGCTGTCCCGCTATCATTTAGTGTCACTACGTACTGCACGCGTCCCCATCTCAGGTGAGCCCAGGCTTTTGAGAAACTATGAATGACTACAAGGCTAAAGGGTGGCATCCAACGGCCCAGGTGCAATAAAGTGGAAAATATTACACAACAAAACCTAACCCGCATCTCCCCTTGTCTCTTATTCATGGACAACACACCGAAAACTCCAGTTCTAGCAGTTACAGCAGACACTTAAACTGAATCGGCACTACTTCCACCCCCTCAACTCCCTCCCAACACCCTGCCCCCCACCTTAACAACACTTTTTCTGGCCACCCACCTTCCCCAAACACCCCCCCCCCCCTCCCCACACCCACTAAATAAACAAATAAATAAATAAATAACTAAATAACTAAAAAGGAAAACAAATACAAGAATACAAAAATACAAGAGCTGGTTGCAACTATAAAGACAAAACGAGTAATGTACAATCAGTTATAAGAAGGCGAGAGACAGAGACACATTGAGCAGCAGCAGCAACCGTGACGAGGTGGGAGACAGACTTACAGGAGGCCCATCAGCACCACCAAGGCCAGCGAGCCCAGATCTGCCTTGAGGTCCCTGGAGGGAGAGAGAGCAGCGCAGGTTAGAGGTCAGGAGCAGGAATGGCAGCTTGACTGCAGGAACACAGGAATCCTGAACACCTCCGTGGAACAGGGAACTCTGAACACTTCAGATTAGGGTCCGCAGTCTAGGAAATCCGCAACAGTTTGTGCCTTTTACACAGTTTGTGTCTTGATGTATATCATTTATTATATACTCTTCATAAACTCAATCCAACGAAAACAGTCTAATCGTATGAAATATGAAATATCAGTGTTGATGCATGTGTGCGTGTATGTGTGTCTGTGTCTGTGCGAATGAGCGTCAGCCCAGCCGCGGCCCACAGCTTGAAAACCCATGAGCCTGCTAAAGCACTTACAGACTTGCCCTGCAAACTGTCTGAAATAACAGAGCCTACTAGGGGTGGGGGTAGGGGGAGTTTCACAGACTCACTTTTTCTCCAGGTGGTCCGATGGGGCCTTGTGGACCGGGAAGACCCTGAAAGACAGAGAGGAAAGCAGAGGGGTGTGTGCACACTGTCACAGTAGCACAGACATGCTAACAGGAGGGAGCACTCGTTTTAGTGGCGGTACTGAGTTGCCAGGGAGGGAGGGGGTTGGGGGGAGTGGATGAACCGGATCGGTCCGTCCGGTTAATAAAGTGAGGATTGTGTCGTTGGGGCTTTTGGCCCGGGTTGCCTAACTTCTCGGAGGCTGGGGGGAGCCGGCGTGCGGGTGGGAAACCC
Source organism: Aldrovandia affinis (assembly GCA_029706075.1). NCBI lineage: Eukaryota > Metazoa > Chordata > Actinopteri > Notacanthiformes > Halosauridae > Aldrovandia > Aldrovandia affinis. The sequence continues at coordinate 5,607,208 of JAINUG010000030.1, read as the reverse complement.
GATCCCCCCTCGCCGGCCCCCACAGGTGGGGCTTTCTCTGCCCAAATTCCAGCTGCATGAATGACATGCTTTCAGCGCTGCAAACTCCCCACAACTCCCGGCCGCTTCGCCTGCCTGCCTCACATTACCTCCAGGAGGGGTTAAACCCCCCCAGCATGGTTCGCACACGTTCATAAAACATGAATCAGACCATCTGCGGTCATGCTCACCCTACTTGCGATGTGGAAATATGGTCAAACGAGTCATCGGAGAAGGGGGGGACACTTTTTTTTGACTCACCTGACCTCCGGGGATGCCCTGCTGGCCAGCTGGTCCAGGCTCTCCTTGAGGTCCCTATGAGGATAAAAAGAAAGTCTTCAGTCTTTCACAAATCTTTCCAATGTGCATAAACGGCCCTTCTGGGTGTGGATGTGTCTTTTCGATCCAGAAACAATGCCCGTTGCTCCAGAGAAATGATTCACACCAAGGAACACAAACAAGGCCAACGGGCAATTTGTTACAGGAACATGAAACACAAGGTTTTTTCTTAAAATAGAAAATAATTAAAACCAAACCAAAAACTAAAATGATGACCTAAAAAACGTAGAAAGCTTGTCTAAAGTGCTATAATTATGTCCTCACAGCAGGGAGGTTTTCACCATGCCTCAAACACTCATTCTCGGAACTGAATCTGTTCAATATCAAATTATATTAAATATATTCAAATTTCTAATTATTTTGAAAAATCATTGAAATTCAGAACTAGCGAAGGCATGAAGAAAGCGAATACAATATGCACAACATTAATGAAAAGCTAATTTCACAGAGCCTTGAGCACACTACATTTATATTATACATTCAAATCCTGCTAATACAGTTAGCTTGCCATTTTTTGTCCAGAAAAACAATTATTTTGATCTTGGTATTCAAGGCTAGCTCATCAGGATAAAATTAATGTCGTTCACATGAATCATTTGTCATTTATGTGTATATAAATCTGGAAAACACACACAAAAAAGTAAAACTTTTCATAATGCTTTTGAGTGAGTGTGTTACTGACAATGTGCCTGTGCATCAAGTTGTATCTACCAGAAAACAAATGAATGAAGTAGGGCAAATAATATTTTTAAAAACCGAAACAATGTATTTAAAAATAAAACTGAAATAGTTCGTAAACTAAATCTGTCAATCATAAAAGAGTCAACAAAAAAGGAAAGGCTCAGACAGTCACTGAAGTCGTGCCGGTGGCCTTGCGAAGCGGCCAATAGGACTGACACATCTTCACCGTTTTCCCACATGTCAAGGTCGAAGTATTTGTGTGGCTAAAGGCTTCACCCAATCAATGCGAAGCCCATGCTTTCCTACACACCGAGCGGAAGTGATGTAAAGTGCCTGGGATTGAAAATGGCTTTGGTGTGACATATTCCCTGCAGAATTTAACATGATGAACTGTCGTGGGCAGTAGCCAGGAGATGTCAGACGGGCGTGGCTGCTATCCAACAAGGGAAGTCACGTTTCATCGACTCAACAAATCACAGGGCAGGGATACAAAATAGAAGAAAATCCCACTTTGATTCTGAACCCTTGTGATGTCAGTCCTGCTGCTACTGTAAGCAATCAATGATTAAAGCCCATGTTGTCAGTCTCTTGAAGTTATCGTATGCAGTGTAATAATATGAATGAAAAAACTTATGATTAGTGTTATTATTGTATTACACCAAAAATAAGCAGTTTCTTATATTTCATGGGCACCAAAACCAATACCTCATGGCATAACACATTTTCCCCCTGGTCTTTATAAGAAACGACTTTCAGCTTTGAAAGTTATGGTTTACACTTACTGTTGCTATTTCTTGCTGTATGTTTAAACTCAAGATGTGATTGTTTGTTCTGGCATTTGATATGGTTCCTAAACGAATGAATAGTCTTGTGAGAACAGGCGCTTGTGCGGTAGCCGTCTCAGAATCTTTAGCCGCAAAGCCACAATCATCTGTTCTTCACGTCTCTCTCCGTGAGTCATCGATAAAGCATTCAGAAGTCGACATGTGTTTATTTTCTCGTCTGCCAGAGAGAAACATGTGCAAACAACATGCAATCGGACAGAGGGGAGACATTGAAAAGCCCCACCATTTATTTGCTTTGCTTTGCTTCTGTTTTGACCGAAGAAGCGCAGACTGTTTGCCATTCCTCAGGGCGCATAAAAGATGCCGTTTGTGCGAAATCCCTCGAGGCGTGCCCATGTCCGGCACTGTGTTTACTCTCATAAATACGAGAGGGTGGAACCTTAGTGCCGCCCTCCGGTGGCGAGCGGGTGGTAGCGCATGCAAGGCAGGCCTTTCCCACAGCCTGTCCGTGTGGCTCCCAGCATCAGCGAGAAACCGCTCGCCTCAGCTCGCTTGATGTTCCCTCAGGCGAGCACGTGAACTTTGACCTCCGTGGCTGTAAGGCTTGAAGGGGTCGGAGCCCATCAATCGGCCATGATTTTTAAAAGCATGAGACGGTGCCAAAATAAAGTAGAGTTCTGGGTAAAGTTAGAGCAGCAGATAGTGATATAGCCACTCACATGGCTCTCCCTCAACACTTTAAGATGAAGTTGGGGGTAAAGAAGAGGTACAGACAGCTATGCCGTTCAGGTTAAAATAAACAAAATAAAAAATGTATATATTTATACATATCTGAAATTACCATGTTTCCTTTTGAACCAGGAGGACCATCAACACCAGCAACACCCTGTAGAAATGGAACACAGTCAATGGGTACAGGTGAATATTCAGGACTGGATGTAGTTTTATGTAGGCGACATTAATATTGATTATTTAAAATGGACTCACGGGCTGTCCAGTTGGTCCAGCAGACCCTCTAGGACCGAGCAATCCTCTTGGACCCTGAAGAACGGAAGAAACACCATCGGTTTGTTTGGTCAGATAAAATTAAAACCTTGCAGGAAGTCAAAAAGTTCAATAAAAAATTGTGAGACTTAAAAGGACAGCTGCAGTCGGATGAGGCTGGTGTTTCATGCATTCATTGAAAAAAAATCGAACTTTAAGACTAATCACAAAACTCTGCCCTCTGGTGGTCGATTACCTGCATGTGCAGCACTGAAAATATAGTTTACATTGTTTCACCAAAACATCAGCTTCTGTTTCAAGACATTTCAAGTTATTTTGGTCGTTTCATACTTATATATACATTAACAATTAGGTACAGGTTTAATTTCATTACTGATTTTTCATTTCCACATACATGAAAGAAATGAATGAATTTGACAGATTTTGTCCAAACTGTCCCTTCAATATCTTCAACAATTATCTTTGAAATTGTTTTAACTCATGTGGTCAAGAGTGGTGCCATTATTCTGCTCAATATAAAAGTCAATTATAGCATGTACATTACTCTATCTATACAATCATTTAGCCAATGATACGTTTGAAGTGTCTACACTTAATTTGAATAGCACTTATTTAAAACGTCCCTGTATTTAGAGCTATTTACACACTGTTCACAAGGATTGGCAGTGGAAGAAATGCAATATTGGGTCTTTCTGAGAACAGGGGTGAATGTGCCACACTAGCATGATAATGATCTCAATGGGCTGTGCCCTCCACTCTGTCACTGCCACACTGAACCAATGAGGACTCAGACACGGCGCATGTGGAACAAAATGCTTACGCTCTCTCCTGAAAGACCCCTTGGCCCGATCTCTCCGTCTTCTCCCTGCAGACACAAAGGGCATAGGCAGTGGTGAGACAGGGGCAGGTTTGACGTGGGGGTGGGGAGGGGGCATTTAAAAAGCAGGGGGTGTGGGGGTTACTCACTCTCTGGCCGTCATCTCCGGGTGACCCGGGAGGGCCGATTGGTCCTAATTCACCCTGAGAGAGAGAGAGAGAGAGAGAGGTTAAAGGTCACTCGGGTAGCTCTACTACAGAAACAAACCAGTCCTGAACACCCCTGCAGCACAGAGCACACTCCCACACATCTTAAGTTTACGTTTTAAGTTGAAGCGGTTTAAGTTTAAATTAAGGTCCGAGAGGGAAACGCATACAACCACATACGAGTTTGTGCCTTTAATTACAACTTTAATGTGCATATGACTGCACCGACGGCACCAACTGCCATTAAAGTGTTTCGTTCCACTTGAAACGACACTTTCCCTGGTCCCGGGCATGATGAGAGGTGCCAGTGCCAATATTACCAGATTGGGCCTATAGCTTTGTTTAAGGTCATACCCACTATTTATAGCCCCTCCATTGGAGGGCTGGTGGCCAGGCCTGCTCAGCGGAGGCCTGTAATTACCCGAGACAGGATTAGGAACTAGGAGCCGGGGCTGGAAATATCTCCGCTGGGATCCATGGCCCTTTCCTGCTCTCCAAAAATGTTCCCAAACCCCAAATTTATGTAGCCAAGTGCTAGTGTCAGTGATGTAAAGACTTCTCAAATATGGGTAAGGGGGGGGTTGTGATGGGAGCTAGATGTTTCGCTGGGGTACTTGTCACGGTATCTAGCTATCTTCTGAATTTTCCTTTCAGCAACTTAAACCAATGGGAAAAAAAAGGATTTGAATGCAGCCGAAAACAACTGCAAATGTTTTAATTTGTTAAGGAAAAATGCAGTGAACAAAACTTTTACAAAGTTGCATTTGGCATGTTTATTAAATATGCTTGGAATCGCTACGGCTGCAAACAGCACCAGGTGAGGGGACTCTTAAGGGAACAATGAACTAAAACATCTATGGGGGGTGCCAGACATACTTGGCGCTGGCAGCCAGAGTTCGATACCAGTCCGCGGGGAACGTCACACATCAAAACCCAGCGTTTTAGCAGAATGACTACCTGGCAGCTCCACGCCCATTGTTTTTGAACAATTCAAACTTTATTTAGTTTGTAAACAATTCAGCGCTATCATGTCCTGTTACGTCAGCTTCCATTTCTCCGATCTGATGGGAATAATGACTCGAAGTGCCTAATGTTTTGAACACACAACGCTGGGCTTCAGCTCCTCTACACCTGTGCCCATCACCATTACTTAAGAACAGTTTGTGCCATTTCAAATCATATGTCAACGCACCCCTACATCTAGTGAAGTGGAAAATGACCAACTGAATTAACTTCAGTTTAGTTTACAAGTGCAGATTTAGAGCTAGCACAGCGCTAACGCAACTCTGCCTTTTTGTGGCTGCTTTATTTCCTCACAGGGAGATAAATGCTACTCAAACTTAATTTAAACGCAGGGGCCATGCCAACTCAGCCTCCTTCATTTCAAAGGGCCTAAGGCTGGTCAGGGTGGGGTTTCGTGAAGATTTGTTGAGGCTTCTCCAAGTGCACATCAATGCTTTCCTTCCAACACAAAGGCCATCCACAGAAAAAAGCATTGGAAAGAGTTTAGACGAACCAATCAGTCAGACAGAGGGCATCAAGTTAAAACAACAGGCAGAGGACGAGGGCGAGCCTTTCAGAGATCCCTATCCCAAACGAATCCAAACATAGAAACGTGCCTACACTTATATGAACATAAAACACAGGAAGAGCATTTGGTTGAATCTGCCCTGTGGGCACCATTGACTTGGCATGTTAACGGTACGTCCAAACAAATACATTCCGTGGGGTTCGTATTCAAATGCACCCTAAATTTTTCATCAACTGTGGGTTTCTTCAAGTTTTTCTCCTTGCCTCTCTCCAGTCAGTTCTTCATTTGCGTGCGTCTCTGGAACAGCGGTTATTGTGCACCCAAAGACCCAGAGTAGAATTGTGTATCACTTTTCTTTTCTTTTAACAAAGAAGTACAGGACTTACCCGATGTCCCTTTTCACCTGGGAGGCCAGGAAGTCCGTCGAAACCTCTGTCACCCTGCAAGGACACGTTGACCATGACATGACAATACAGTACAGCAAGTCACGCAGCTGGTTCCTTTGCTCTCCAAACTTAAAGCTTCAGCTACACTGTTATGAATTCCTAACCACACTGATAACATATCCGCATTTCACGTTTTTCAGTAAGGATGAAAGATTGAAACATTTAGGCATATTGGCATATCTTCTCCAGTGACATGGTGTTATATACTGATATGAATCTTGTATATCCTAACTCTAAAATGTCACAATAGTTGTGAATGACTTTTATTTGAACATATGTTACTGACAGCAGTAAAGAAATGACAATATTACACCACTGTTGAGCTTGCTGAGGTCATGGATTCGGCATCATCCCTTAGACACAAGTAAGGAGCTTGACCAGTTCCCCAGGTGGGAGCTTGTTACCCTGTCTCTCGTGACAGGTGGTCCCATGTGGTCACCAGGATGTTGGTTAAAACCCCTCTTGGACCACAAAGGTCGTACACACGTGTCCAGGAATATCACAAAATAAGGATGAATTTGTCATGCATCCATGTGTGTGGACTCGTTTGTAATCATGCGAGATGTACGGACAAGCCCTCTCTCCGGACTTGTCTCGGAGGCCGTACCTTGGAGCCGGACTCTCCCGGCATGCCCCTGGATCCGTCGGCTCCGCTCCGACCCTTGGGGAAGAAGGGGGAATGTCAGACGTAGGCAACACGCACGTACAAAGCAGCGATCAGCATCGCGGCTGGAGTCTGCCCCTCTGGTGTTGAAGGAGCGTGTCTGGCCAGGACTATCACTGAAGCACTACGGGCTGAGGCATTTCGCATCAGGCTGGATTTGGGAGGGCACAAACAGGATGCCGCAAAGCAGGAGGACATTTAAGTGAGGAGCCCGCTTTGAAAGTGTAGCCAGGCCTGCTTAAGTGGCTGGTAGGCTGGCCAGAGGAAACACAGCTCTGGCTGAAGAATGTGTGTCCAATGAAGAGCTTATCTGCAGAGGGAGGGGCAGAGCAGATCCAGCCAGGAGACATGGTGGGGTGATCATTGATTTAGCGTGCCTCAGCCTAGGATATATTTCATCTCAGACCAGGAGTCTGAGGGCCTGTTTGATGTTCTCTCTTTGAAAGCACAGGTTCTTCACAGAATCATAATCATAACTCATAACAATCAACCGGAGGCATCTTCTCCACTACTTTACTAGGATTTTTTTTTGTTGATAATCTTTTATCCATAATAGCTAGGGAGGTAACTGTCACAATGGTCAATCAATGAAGATTGGCTTGGTTAGTGTGTTCCACGTGATGCTAACGTGATTTGGGAGAGGGGAGCGTCCAGCGTGTAAATGGTGGGTGATCGATGGTGAGTGTTCAACACGAAAAGCGAAGGCGACAGCGACACAGCACTTACCCTCTTTCCAGCTTTTCCCATTTGGCCAGGAGAACCTTGGATTCCCCTCGGGCCCTAAAACAGACCGTAATTGAGACCAGTGCCCCATTCCTCCCCCCATATCGTCTTTTTTGTTCTTGATAAGCACAGGGGACTCAATGCAGGCTGGGCCGTTTATCAAGCACCCGTAAATCTGCCCGTCGAGTTTGACTTTGATCTTTGAGGGCAACAGACACTTACATTTCTGCGTCTGTTCCACCAGATTTCATCACTTCTACTCACTTGTAATAATTTCTCCCAACCTGAATAATAATAACATTACGGTAGGCAGGTAAAAAAGGGAGCGACGGCACTACCTCACAACGTTCAGTCTGTTGAGATTTGCTTTCTCCAGGCGGCAACATTATTATGAGGAGTGTCCAACATGTAAACACGGTGAGTTAAAAACGGTGATGGGATAGAAAAGGGGAAGCAGTAACATGTGACACGGGGGTGTCTTACCTGGGGCCCGGGGTCTCCGCCGTCCCCTTTCAGCCCTCCGGAGCCGGGGCCACCCTGCGGGAGACGCACCAAACAATTACACCCCGAAACCTTACGTTGTCAAGCCGGACCTCGCCCAATTTTAGCATTTTAGCATTCAGCAGCCTAGCACCCTCTTTTAAAAGCTGGTGAGCATTCTTTTGGGGGGGGAGGGTTGGGGGGTTGAACTGGAAAATCCCAGTTTCCAATTCCTCCGAATCCCAGCACCAAAAGGTAACTCATGACTCATCAAAAATTCATCACTCCATAAATGTGCTAAAGTCTATTTTCCGGGCTGTGCTCCGCATTCAATACACTTTCAGTAGCTCTAAGATACACAGGAGGATATGCACTGCAAACACTGATGGGTGGTTATACTTGGCCTTGCTGCAGGGATTAAAAATGTTTGTCATTTGCGATGGTGGTCAAACAAGTAGCAAACTCTCACGATCATCAAGCTTCCTGGTTGCATAGGCAAAATTGTGTATCTTAAAGCACTCTGAATACGGATGTCAGCCAAAGAAATACGTAAATAAATAGTGAAATACTATTAGTATTACAATAGAGCGATATGGGAAAGTTGTTCGGTGGGTACATTTTCTTATATGAAATAAAAAGCCTCAGCTTCCATAGATAATCTCAGTGGCTTTGCCTGGAGAGTCTCAGCTGAGATATAACGGAGAGGCCAGAACCCAGCTGACAGAGAATTACTGTAAACGGGCCTTTGGGAGTTGGGTGGGGGGGGGTTAGATAAATGAAACACGGCAGTAGCCCCGGTCATTAGGGCCAAGGAAAGCTACTGTACCGGGCGCTATTGAACTCTAACAGAACGCCCTGAGTGAGATCAGGAGCGCGGAGAGGGAGAAAGATGTGATAGAAATATGTGCTGAACAGCAGCTACACACCCGGTGTGTTAAAGGAATTAACGCTGCGCTCGTAAATAAGGCAGTCATATGGAAATAACACATGTCGCTGCGGCCACCTGGGCCTCGGTGCCGCGGCCCGCCGGTGCTGACCGACCCAGGAGGAACCGGATCCCGTGCTGCGCAGGGAGGCGGGCGGGGCTGGAGGCTGGGGCGCGGCACCGTGGTACTCATCACAGAGTGTCAGGGTGGATTTTCCAGGAGAAGGAAAGGGAGAGAGAGAGAAGGGGGAGAGGGGAGGGGGAGAGGGTGAGGGGAGAAGGAGAGGGAGAGAGGGGGAGAGGGGAGAAGGAGAGGGATAGTGGGGGAGAAAGAGAGGGAGGAGGGAGAGAGGGAGGGGAGGAGAGAGGGAGAGAGAGAGAGGGGAGAGGGGCAGAGGAGGAATCTTACCACAGGTCCGGACCTTCCTGTCAGTCCCATCGGCCCAGGGGGACCCCTCATGGCGAGCTGTGGGGGCCGTAAATAAGCCGTCAGAACATGGCGCCTGGGGGGCGCTCCGCACAAACCAAAACTGCCCTCTCTCACGCTAGCCTGAGTTTGGCACGCCCGGCTGCGCCAACCTTTCTCATTAGACTGAACCAGATGGGCCACAACAAGTGCCTGTGCCCGTGCCCTCCCACCGTGCGGATCAGCGGTTCCCAAACTTCCTGAGCTCACGACTGACTTCATGTGCGGAAATATTTTCTGTGACCCAACCCTTATTCCAAATGTTGACTACTAAATACAGTGCGCGTGTTCAAATAAGGAATGAAAAGGTTTTAACATGCGTCAAAATAGCTGCATGTGTGATGAGGTTAGCCAGTGCAGTGTTTAATTTGGCTGCTTTTTCAAAGTGTGTGATATATAGGAGGCTTGGCTTTATATTTATCTAGTGACCCAGCTCAACCCCTCTCACACCCTACCGGTGAGTCCCAACCCACAGTTTTGGAACTGCAGTTCTGTAGGCAGCAGGCTTATTCTCATCTTGAAACATCTTCTTATGTTCTACTTATGTTCTAATAGCGATTCATCCTGGGAAAGTTCTGTGTAAATGTGCACTTAACGGTCTCTTTGATCGGTCCAGCTCTGCGTTGCTTTAGGAGTGTAGTAGTCCCATATAGTTGTGTGTGGTCCTAATGCTTGTGTTAGCACTTGCTTGCTGTTAGTACTCTTCTTGTGCACTGTAATGCTCTGAGACAGGGGTGCGCAAAGAGGGCCCATCGGTTTTGCGATTTCATGCCAACTTCTGTTCTTAATTATTTAATTGGTCCAATCATGAGCTACAGCTGCAGACTGCACATGTTTCCTTGGGGAAAACGCTTTACAGTCGTCAGCAGTGTGTTTAAAAAATTAAGCCCGAATAACTGGTTAGAACAAAAACCAGCAGAAATCCTGGGCCGTCCCAGATTGGAGTTGTGCACCCCTGCTCTAAAATACTCTGGATGGGGGCGCTTTGTAAGCATTTCCCAAACACTGAATGAACATTTTTTTTGTAGAAAAGCAGGCAGTGTTTGAGCACTGGAGGCTGACTGCCTGGGTTCCCTTGCTCCTGCTTCCTTCTGTCCGACACCTGTTCCAGGGGGCCGGGTGGGGGTCACGAGCCCCCACGGCGGTTTTAATGACGCCCTCCATCTGTCTGAACGTGCATCCCACCCTGGGTCACTGACCACACCTCGCCCTCCCTGCGACCGGGCCGGACAAACCCACTGGCGCCAATAAAAGCCAAGCCTCGCCGCTCATAAAGCACCCCCTGCCCTGCCCCCCTGACCTTCCACCATGGATTTCCCATGGTGCATCGGTACTTACCCGGGCCTGGGAGAGGATGGCCTGAGCCTGGGCCTCCTGGGCGGACACCACCGGGCCCTTCTGGGCGTCACCGCCCATGCGGAACTGTTCAAAAGAAGAGACGCCATCTTTAATTCCTCCCACTCTCAAAACGAGGAGGCCATCATTAACTCAACCCCCAATACTGACCCCCTCCAGGAGAGCAGCCTTGATAAAGCTGTCCTTATGCGGCTCTTCACTCACAGAGAGGGGGGGGACAGGTTATTTGCGGTTGTTAACGATCTGTTTCAAAGGCCCCTAGGGTGGTTATATGAGAAAGTAAAAGCTAGCAGAGATGCACTGATTCTGCCTCGTAAAGGTGATGTGCTTGGCCCGTCCAAATAAATGCCGCTCCTAGGGTTAATTTCTGTACATTCACAGACTGGCTTTAAGAAAACTTCAAATGTAAACAAGTTACATTATAATATTTACGTGTATTTAACTATTGATGATTTTGAACCCCAGGTGCCCTTTACCTTTAAGCTATTCCTATTACAGTGAAATTTACTTGTTCCTTAAAACACTGTGGCTCAAATATTTTCTTCAGATGAGAATAAGGTGAACTATGACCCCAGAGGGTGTGTGAGAGTCATGTCTCTAATCTAATTCCCTGTACATCATGTGACCCGGTGCGGACTACCTGGTCATGTGACAGGAAGTAGGATGGACTTACTGGCAGCATCAGCATGGTACCTGGGGGCCCAGGTATGCCGTCCGCACCTGGAAGACCTGCCCGTCCAGAAGGACCCTGAGAGAGAGAGAGAGAGAGAGAGAGAGAGAGAGAGAGAGAGAGAGAGAGAGAGAGAGAGAGAGAGAGAGAGAGAGAGAGAGAGAGAGAGAGAGAGAGAGAGAGAGAGCATAATGGTTTAAATTCAGGAGGCTGACAGCTGTCATGTATGGATCGATGCAGTGGGAATATTGCAATGAACAGATTATTTTAACATATACGGTAATAGTACTAGAAAGGGAAAGAACATTATTATTATTAAATAAGCACTTCATTTCATTAGGAGCACTTCGTTTTACATTTTTAAGAACTGTTAGAAGTGTGTAACATGATCGGGCCTCCCAGATGGAGTGTCCAGCTAAGGATTGAATGCTTTGTGCAGTGTCGTGCCCCATGGTACAGAGTTTAATCCTGACCATACCAGGGCCAACTATGGCATGAGTCTGGCACACAATTAGCCATAGCGTCACACAGGGAAGGAGGGTTCCCCCTAGTCATTGCGCAACAGCGCCCCCTTTGGTTGCCCGGGCGCCTGCAGTGTACTCCTGCAACACAATGTCTGCACACCTCAGCTCAAAGTTTAGACTTTCAAAAAAATGCGAAAAAAATAGTCGTTAAGATTGACTACAAAAAATGTAACTATATGCATCAACCAAAATACATTATTTTGTTGCACATTTGTAACCGTTTTCCTTTTATTTTTCAGCCCAAGGTATTTGGTACTCCGTGCTGTATAAAAAGTTTTATTTTAGTTGAAATATTTCAGTGAATTTGATAATAAAGGGACACCTTTGCATGTAAAATATATATACACCTACAAACATAAACATAAATAGATCAATCTGTGGCATTACTTACGATGATTAAACCATGGTGCAAAGTAAAATATATGAAATACATTTCAGCTGAAAACGAATTAGTACACAATCCATGCTTCTTTGGCAGATTGTTCAAATCTAATTGTTCCCATGTGCACCCTGGCCCAGCTATGAAAGAGAAATATGCTCCCAGGGACCAGATAGTAGACATAGTGCCATCTAGTGCGTATGAAAGTTTGGGGAAAAAGTGTTTGGAAAAAATTAACAGAGTGTACGGATACAAATTTCAGGCCTGGGATTCGTTTGGACAAACTGTCAGCGTAGCCATGCATCGGCTCCAATCAGCGATCTGCCTCCCCCGGGAACCCACTGCTTTTCGGCTTCTTGACGGCTCGCGGAACGTTTTAGAGTGATGCTTCCTCGCGCAACAATGAGCCCTTTGTTCAAGAGATGCGACTGCTTCATGTCATTTCAGTAGCGGATGACTTTAAAGGGTTAATCCCCTCAGATGGGGGTTTTGAGGATGGAGGGGGTGGTTGTGTGTGTGTGTGTGTGGGGGTGACCACAGTCTGGATAAACAAACAGAACAGCCATCCAACTCTCGGGCTCGCATGGCGCTTCAGCATCAATCAAGCCAACGTTCGGGGGCCCCAGAACGTATCCTAGAGAAGCTGGTTAAGTTAAAGAGCCACTCTCAGGAATCGGTCTCATATGTGAGCTTCGCCCGTCGGGCCCCCGGGGGCGGCTCACCAACGGACTCAATCTGGCCGGCAATTAAGCCGCTGTCCGAGAAGTGGGCGCCAAGTGGCGATAACGGAAAGCACATTGGCGGGGTCCTGTTTCGCTGCCGCTCCAGCGCCGGCCTTAATAACCAGGTCCAGCTGTGTGCGGCGCAGCGCTCCTCCTCACGGCCTGACGCTGCGCTGTCTCTGTGAACGCACGGCCCAGATGGGACGGGGGAGGAGGTACGCGCTCCGCCATTTTGGAGAGTGGGGTTGGCTCACATTACTGAAGATGATTCCTAGCACTGCGCGTTATTACATAGTTTCACTGCTTTGATATAGAGCCAGGAAAGACAAGTGAAACTTGCGACAGGCCAAGCATAACGTACCTGCTCACATATATTACATACTAACAGAATACGTATGGATTGGATTGGACAGAATATAATCAGGGCCTGATCTAGGCACGTGCCTAGTGGCTAATTGACACAGGGGGGCCCAGACAGAGGGATTAAAATGAAAAAGTATAAAATATTTTCAGTTATAAACTCCAATCTAGAATGTTAACTCCAATCCCTATGTATTATTTTTGAAAGCCATACACAACGTAAGCACCTTGCAATGTGCACAAAACGTCTTTCCGGTTCAGTGCACATCATGCTTGCTATGTTATCAGTGTCCTTTCAGCAATGCTTTTGGGTGCAGCAAAAGAAGAAAAATTAAGAGGAAGAAAGAAAACTGATATCTGATTGAGACGCGATATGTCATCTGTGATTGCCTATCACAGGAACTGCGACAACGCAATGATGCCTACAAAAAAATGTGTTTTCCTTACAAAAGTTCATTCAATGGGCATCTGAGAAGTGCGTGCAGCCCTGAAATAAATATACGCACATGATCTTGCGAATGACTTTACAGAGGAGTTTTGCCAGTTCAGCTCAATGGTAAATGGTGAACAAGCAGTGATGGGCATTTATAAGAAGCTCAGAGAGCTAGGCCTGGGCGATGCATTCCCCAACATGGAAATATGCCTTCGTATGTATCTGGCATTACCGATTGCAAATTGCTCTGGAGAAAGGTTGTTTTCTTTATTGAAACACGTTAAAACGTATCTGAGATCAAGAGGAAAATAAACAACACATTTGTGTTGTTGGCGACTGAGAACAAATTTACCACTTCCCTGGATTATGATGAAAGTCAGGAGAAAGCATCTGTGCAATGTGAGTACACTTTCCATTGAAATACCTAACTAAGTAAAGACAAATAATCAAATTAACTGTAAAATGCAACTAAATAATGGCCTATACCCCTATAAATACATCAAACTGTGTATAAATACCTAAGGTCAAATATATATACCTACCTATATATATATATATACCTACCTAAACCTATTAATAATAATAATAATAATAATACGTGGCAGTTAAAAGGTTGTTGGGTTTGTTTACAAAGTATCAAAATGTGCGCGTTTGTCGGGTGGCAGGGGCCCCGGAAAAAATGGTTTGCGTAGTGTAGTGCATCCATTTAATCCGGCCCTGAATATAATACAACAGAACAGAACAGAATAGAACAGAATATAATACAACAGAACAGAAAAGAACACCTTGTGGTATGGTGAATTGAGTTTTTAGTTGTGTTGTGGAAATATTTATTTCAATTTCTTTTTATTTATTTCTTTTTAGGCAAAAAAAAAGTCAACAGGGACCACTTTTTGTTGAGCAATGCCCCCTGTACATTTCGCACCATTACAAAACGTGTCAGATTTAAAGAGCTGATGACAGTTTAATGGCTGTGCAAACCTCTCACTGGTTTTGTTGGAATCTCTCGTGTGGTGGATGGGGGGGTGGAGGGTGAGAGGATACTCAGGAGAGGGGGGTTTGAATGAGGGGCGCCACGAGACCTCCACTTTTGCACTGGGGGTCACACACTCTACCACACGAGGGCCCGGGGTGGCAGGACGCTGGAAAAGCAGCACTTACCCTGTCACCGTGATCTCCAGCGGGGCCTGGGGAGCCTTGTAGACCGGAGGCGCCTGGAAGACCCTGAAAAGAAAAACAACACGGTCAGAAATGGCCATGGCAGAGGGCGGAAGACAATGCAATTACCAGCCATTATGCAATTACAGACACCTACAAGCTAAAAGCCACAGGACACAAACTCTCCACTTTTACTACGACTAAGCTGTCTATACTTGTTGGGCCTGAGCCCTTTTCCTTTTTTTCGAAGTCTTTTTTCCATACTGTTCCTCCATTTGAAGAAGAAGAAGAAAAAAACAAAAAAAAGGGAAAAAGGAGGTGGATGTGAACGGGATACTCACGGCGGGGCCTGGTGGTCCAGGGGGGCCTTCAATAAGCATGCCCTGGAAAAAACGGTAGCGAATATTATTAACGGGCTGTAAATCTGCAAATAGGGGGCGAGACCACCGCGCACACAGAGACCATGTCTGCACTCTGCTTTTACCACCGAGCAAGCTGGGCATCAAAATGAATCATCGCTAGATTAAAGTACATAAATAAATAAACAGACAAACATTCTGGGCAGCATTACAACGTCAAAGGCACAATGTCTCATCCATGTCTTAAAATGGTAACCTACAACATTGACGTGGTGCTGGAGACGATGGCAACGATGACGATCGTTATGAATGAATGTACAGTGACTGGGGCGACCACTAATCAGCAGTCAGAATTCGGTCAAGCGATGTCACAGCTGGTGCACTTACGGGCTCGATGACGGCCGGTTCGCCCTTCTCCCCTTTCTCTCCATAGTAGCCGACGTCGCCTCCGACCTGCAAACAGTGGCAAGAAAGTCACCAACCCCTCCAGACCGCCAACTGGGAGGTAACCATGCAAACCGTGATAGTGAAGGGAGGGAAAAATGGTGTCTACTGTCTAATGCACTAGACATAGGAGTAAAGCCAAGTTAGTGAAGGACGTGAGGGAAATGGAACGGTAGATGCAGAGAGTGAAGAATCGATGGTGACATCATGCTTGACGTGATGTTTGGAGCTACAAGGAGCCCAAACCAGCTCAAAACAATGGTGGCGAACGCACACATAACAACCATAGCACAGTGAGGACATGAATATTCATGATTCCATCGTATTACACGCAAATGCATGCAACAACATGTGTGCTATTAGAAGTTAATACATGCATAGGGTTCAAACAAATCAATGTCTGTCACTAGAGAGTCAACTGCAATGACTGCTAAGTGAATACGTCTGCCAGAAGCTACAGCTGTTAAATGTGTCTGAATGCTGTTTATACACAATATAAGCAATCCTTTCAAATCTTTTAAATGCCGTTGACCATTTGTCTTTTCTCATTAAATGGATAAGTAGGCTATTACTTTTACATGCGTTCATTGTATGTGGGTGAAATTCTATGTTTTTTATATTTGTGGAAATGGCCAATAAGATTTCCTTCACAACGGGAGTGAAGATTAAGTCTTACTGCATTGTATTGTGCTGTACTTTTGTACTGTGTTGTATTATACTGAATTGTACTGTTTTGTCTTGCACTGAAATCTGAAATAAAGTGTATTTGCAGGAGTTAAAATAGGCAGCGACTTGAAACCTAACCAAGAGCTGCCAGCTGATGCTATTTCAGCACTTATCTCATAAGAGTGGCGTGATTCAGCCCTCGGTGTCCTTGGCACGTGTCTGTCCAGGAGCTAAAACCATAGACTGCGCTGCGGTCTGGGCCTGTGTGTGCAGTGAGCAGTCGGGGCTTTGCAGAGCGCCGCACATGAGCTGCTATAATAAGAGA
Organism: Aldrovandia affinis; assembly: GCA_029706075.1. Lineage (NCBI taxonomy): Eukaryota > Metazoa > Chordata > Actinopteri > Notacanthiformes > Halosauridae > Aldrovandia > Aldrovandia affinis. The sequence goes on along the minus strand of JAINUG010000030.1, from coordinate 5,590,726 downwards.
CCTCAGCCTGAAATCAATACGCAGCTTTCAGACAGACACTGACTAATTTCCTGTCTTGGGAGACTCAAGAATGTCCGTGGAAAAGTATTGCTGGAAAAGTATGGTCCCGCACAGGGTTTCCTTCACTCGTAGCAGAGTATTCTACTGCGCCGGCTTTTCATAAACCCCGTTTGGTGAATCAAAGGACACCTGGGAATGTTCTCTGAAAAAGAAATACTTTACCTTAAAATGATCATTTGTCTGGAGGGATCTCGACTTTAAACTTAAGTCAATAAGCACTGGAAAAATGAATGCCAGGAAACATTTTTAGTTGGACACACAACTGAACTGTGCCAAAGATGCAACAACCAAAAGGTCTAAAACTTGAATTCGAAAATGATTATGTCCAACCAAATACTTTCCCTGGGTTATGTTCCCTTTACACTAGAGCTACTGGAAACAGGCCTATACTGACTGCAGTGAAACCAGTCACAACCAGTTAAATGATGGGTGTATGCCTATGTATGTGTGTGTGTGTGTGTGTGTGTGTGTGTGTGTGTGTGTGTGGGTGTGAGTGTGCGCACATGTTTGAAATGGAAATGACTCCATATTTTGTAAGAACTAAGAGGTCCCTGTGTTGGCCATCTTTAAGTTATTTGTAGTTGACAGCATTTTAGAACAGCTTCCTGACAGGACAGACAGGTGAAAATGTGTCTCAGGTGTAGCTCTGCAGGGCTACATTACACCCTGAACAACTTAAAGACAGATGGTGACATGATGGCTTCATAACCCCACCATATCCATTGCGCTTTTGGCACTCGTGTACTTCCAGAAAGTGCCCTTTTTGTTCTCTCTCTTTGTGAATTTCTGCTTCTGTTTCCTTCTCTTATCCTAATATCAAATGTGTGCCACCACTTCACGTACGCGTATCCCTTTGTGTATGTGTATCAGTGTATGAAATGAAGAGGTACATTTGTAAAAGAGCAGCGTGCATATAACGCAAAATAAAAAACAACCATGCAAAAACAGTTGACGGTCAGGAGCTTGGATGCAAATCGCTGGACGATCAGGCTGAGGTCCCGAGTGGGAGGAGCCACGCATGCCAGCAGGGCCCGCGGCGTACTTACGCTGCTCTCCGTGATGTCGGTCTCGGCGGGCTCCCCCGGCCCGAACTCTTCCTTAAAGGTGGAGGTGGTGGGCTTGGGGTCATGAGTGCCGTACTCATAGAACCCATACTCGTACTGCTTTTTGTCAAAGTCGCTCGTATCGTACTCCTTAAGGTCGTACTCCCTAAAGTCGTACGAGTCGGCACCCGGGTCCACCTTCTCCTCCCTGGTCTCCACCGTTTCCACCACGGCCCCCGTCGGGCTGGGATCCTGACCCACTTGGTCCACTCCAGTAATATAGTCATCAATAATTTCCTCTTCAACCGGCTTATTTTGCCCAAGCAATACAAGCCCAAGCAGGGTTGAACAAAGGAATGGACAAGATTGTTAGTTAAGCAGTGAAGGCATGGACTCTGTTCATGTTCTACAGCTCAGCAAATGAGGATGTATATCAATGCATGTTGGCAGGTCGATGGCAACACCTCATTTCATGCCCATATATGTAAACCCCTAATTAATTTCAGTTAATGTAATTCAGTTATGGTATAGATGATTTTTTTCTTCTGTATCTTATGTACAGTAATGTTCTTTCTGTTCAAGAAAAAGCTTTTGCTGTTGTTTCTTCCACTGAATCCCACTCCTTAAACACAACAAAGTCTCATATTTCACAACTCATTATGATTATATGTCTAACTTGCTTCATCGCAGCCAATTGCCTTGTTTTGTTTATAACTATAGGAGTTAACTGGGACATTTTGGCTGAATTACAGGCCTCAAAGTCACCCAGAGCTTAATTATGAGACCTCCCACTGCAATAAGCACAAGGCTCAAAAATAAGGTGTTGCTTGACAATGATGAGTTATTATGCTAAATGATCGGCAGATCATACATTCTAAGACAAACTTATTTCGAGTCTCTCTTTCCAGTTGCTTTATACATAAATTTGAGATGAAATTATGTATATTGGGAAAAGGGACTTCTGAATATCTGAAGTTTGCAATGACATTAAGGCCAATATTCAATGTAAACCCAAAATGTACTTTGTCCTGAGTAAGTCTGAATAATGATTTTTGAGCAGTTGATACTTTTTTTTTTCTTGAACCCAATTCAAAATAAGTGGTAAAAAAACATTCTGAGAAATGTCTTAAACATGCTACTCAAAGATAAGGACAAAGTGCACTGCAGGCAGATTGAATAGAGGCCTATAAGAACAATCATTATTGGTTTGAGAAATACAGCAGAGGTGTGTGAAATGCACAACATTCAGCAATAATTTGCATTTGAAATGCACACTGATATACACGTGTATACGCATATATGATTATACAGTATGTATAAATTCTATGAGCATGGTAATGAGGCATTCTTCTGCCAAAGATTAACAGCATAATTTGACATGAAATAATACAAACTCAGCACTCAAACTGAAGTACACTGCATTTGACACACCTCTTAACCACACACCAATGGCAAAAAAACAGATTTCTGCAATCCACACGTTATGTCATCATAGAGATGTGTGCAAAATGTGTGTGATGCGACAGGCTCACCTACACAGCCACGGATGCCACGCAGCTTCTCACTGAACATAGAGCCTTAACAACACTCCAGTGGAAACACGTGGCCTGTGCCACGTACGTACACCTGTTCACTGGCATACCTGTTGTGCGGTGAGCCGCCTGTCACATCACACCCGATGAGCAGGTGTTCTGACTATAGTGGTATAGTTAAGACTGAGTGCTACAATAGCAAATGCCTTCCTGTAATATTGATCATAGTTCCTGTGAAATGGTTCATGTCACAACTATTAAATCAATATTTTCCCAAGGATTGCTGAGCTAAAGTACAGCTAAGCAGGGGCAATAGCTTTGATGGCATATCTCACTGGAGGATGGACCGTATAACTCGATCCAACGAACCATAACTTTGTAGCTATGTGGCCTCCCTATCCTCCCCTAACTATTTTCTTCTCTGAAAACGTTGAACTTTGAAAAAGAAAACAGCACTTATACGCCATATAATCATGTCAATTATGGGTAAGGTTGCATTCAAGATTTGACCATTTTTAGTTTTTCTTCAAGCACAAAGCAAGCAAGATTTTAATAAAGGGCATTATTTCCGCAGTAACCGTAGAGACTGGAGACTCATTACTCCATAAAGAAAACAACCCTTTTTTGCCCTTAGGTGTATGAAGAGACAAGGCGGTTGGCTCTCTTCACATTAAACATGCTGCTTTGCTTTTTCACAGCATGGTTTTCATTACTCATCGATTCAGATGAAGGTTTCGCACAAATTAGACCGGCAACTGCCAAATTCTCAAAACAAACATAAGGATGCCATCCAACGTTTTTTTCTTTTTTTCTTCAATGCATCTGGTCACAAGAAAAAAATGCTTTCGGCTTATCTTTAATTATAGTGGTATCTATAAGGCTCAAAATGACGTACCCACTGTTGAACAGTCACCAACGCAAATCAGCAGGCCACAGAGCAGCAGTGTTTAACAGTAACTGAGTAGTCTGAGCTAGGAACGAAATGGTTCTGATTCGCAGAAATGTGTCACAGTGCACAATGAGATCCCAGGTGTGATCTGGCAGGACTACAGCCCAGTGGGGGTTTTCCAGTGCTCTATACATGCCATACAAATGACTCTGTAGGTTTCGAAGGGCGACCCTGGCCAACCACACATTGCGACAAGAGACGCAGTCATTTTGGCGAGCAGGATCAATTTTGATGACAAAAGATCAATGTCCCTAGCTAGGAGATCTCAAAATCTATGGAGGTATGCCTGCTGCGTGATTCAATGTTTGGCTCTCGCCGCCTGCATGCCGCATGAAGAAATTGGATTTGCTAGCAGAGCTAAAGACCCAGGCTAAAGATCCAAGCCCCTATCTAATTATACTAAATTGGGCCCTTGTTTTCCATCTAGGGAATGATGTAATTTTCCTATGCTATACTGATCATCTCAAAAATACGTAGTAATGAGTGGATAACTTGGCAACAGAGAAGACAATGTATCAAATTCTTTATCTGTGAAGTCAACAAAGGTGGCTCCTATATTTGAGAATATACATTGTCTTAAATTGTCATTCCACAGCTAGTATGAACTTGGTTACAATAGAGACTTAGACAATGGCTGTGAAAAATTAAATATTTAATAAAAAATGAATATGAAAAATAAAAAAATCATATAAAGGATGTATAAAATGCAACTGATGAAAATCGGTATGTAAAAAAAAATTGTTTCAAAAAAAGCTAATGAAACGAACGACAAGGCACACTGAAACTACATGCAATAAACGTTCAAAGTACTTTGACTTTTTTTAACTACTACACATGAAAAATTGAACTGCCGCCTTACCCATCATTAGCATATAAAACACAGGGCTATTAAATCTCTTAAGCCAATCCTGAATTAACTGGTTCTGGTGCCTAAAATGTGTCTAAAATGTACTAAAAGAACATATGCACATAAAAGAAGTGCATTGCGCCTTTTTGAGAATAAAACACGATGGCTGGGAATATGAGTGGGTGGAAAGAACAAGGATCCTATGTTGTACTGTATTTGTTTCAGCTCTGTGTTGTGTGATACTGGCTCGACTCCAAGAGCTCTACTGTTGGAATCGTCTCTCAGTTCAGAGTGAAAAAAAGACTAAGCAATTGCTTCAAATTGCCTTTTTTTCTTTGTCATTTTCATACCACATACTTCCTTGGTCACACTGCTGTCCAGGGCTTCTCTCCGTACACTCTCCCGGCGACAGAGCCAAGTCAAGTTTGTTCACGGGCTCCGTAAACATAACCCAAAGAGCAAATAAAAATATAAAAGCATTTACCTTGTTGGCTTCAATGGGGGCCTGTGTCTGAAAACCCTCTACAGTTCCGTAGTCAGTTTCACTCTCAGTATAATACTCCCCGTCAACATTGTTTAGCTGCGTTCACGTCACGTTGAAAGAGAAGAAGAAAAATAACAAACAGAGAGTTAAACCAGGAGGAGCAACGTCTCAAGCGTTACTTGCTAGGATCTAATGTGGTCTGGAGCAGTGGCAGGCCACCCTGGACCCTGGAGCGCCAGACATGTTTTCGGTTTTCATTAACTATGAGGCTTAATGGACGCACGTGATTCTTAATGTGGTCAAACTGTGCAATCGGTCGTGGAGGGAACCAAAACCCCACCGACATTTCTGGCATTCAAGGCGCAGGGTGGCCCACCCCTGGTCTAGAGCGTCTATGGTCTACAGGGGGTTAGGCAGAGAGCTTCGGTCTTCATCAGAGCCTTTTCCTGGCTTAGCCACAGGAAAGGTCTCGATGTGCTCGTCTGTGCTATCGTTACCCCTAGATCGAACGCTGACATCGCCGGCGCAGTAGCTTGGTAGTTGGGCATCACTCGCTTCTTCTTAGCGGCTAACTTTTTAGCCCTTAGGGGTCTGGCCATAGGGTTAGGAGACTTTATGTTTCTCTTCGCTTTGCCCAAAGAGCTACGTTTCATTTTCTGAAAAGAGTGCGGTGAGAGAAAGAATGGAACACAGACAACATGAACGAGGACAAAAAAACGAAAGAAACCAAAGGTGGAAAGAGAGGAGGGGAGGGGAGGGCAGAGTGAGGGGCGGGGGGGGGCGGGGAGGGGAAGACACCACATGGAATGAACGCCCAAGGTTTTCAGGTGTTCTCCCAACTGGGCGAGAGGGAGATACCACATGGAGATAAGCTGTGACAGACAGAGACAGACCACACACAGTGGACACGGTCATGGAAACCAATGAAGGGGGAGGGAACCAGTGAATCCCACGAGGGCTGACAGCAGGACACCAAATAACAGTTTTCTTTTTCTTTCTTTCTGGTTTTTTTTTTACCTCTGATTCAGAATATGCCTCTTCAGTTGGGGGAATCGTTTCAGATAGTTCTCCTTCACTGTAGTCATAGAATTCACTGTATTCTAAGTCATCAGTAGTGTACTGGAATCAATGAGAAAGAAATGAAGCACAGTACTGTTAGTACGAGCTAAAATGGCAAATGTGAATAACATGTTGGGTTTTGAATAATATGTACATCAAACCTCAAACATATTACACACATTTACATTTTTACGTTATGCATTTAATATAAGGGACAAGAAGCAAATTAGCAGTAAAAAAAGGTTATATAGTCATGTGTCAGTATGGTAAAAATAAGCTATGAAAAACATATTTTAAATGTCAAATTATACATCATGTTAAATCAAGTACGTTATTATGTCATTTATTGTCACTATAATAAATGCAATATATAGAAAATATTTTACTGTATAATGTATGTAAATTCATAATATATTCTAAGCATTGTATATATAGTGGCAGTAATAGCAGATGTACTTTCTCATATTTGACATTTTTACATGTTTACACACAGACACACATAAATGTATGTGTGTGCATATATATATATATATATACACACACACACACACACAGTAGAACCTCAGAGATTTGAATGAATTGGGAATGGAGGTCTTTTGTACCTCTGAAATGTTCGGAACATCAGAATACGTTAATTTAACCTTCTGGAGTGTAGGCTAGGTCCTGAAAATGATGGTATTTTGACTCTCCAAGCCTACGCATGCATTGTTTTTCTGTCAGAAAGATTCACTTAATTAGAAAGGACTGTACTTGGCCTGCGGTTGTTTGTCTACTTTGATTTCCACAACAATGTGACATGTTGCTGGTTTACACTGAACAGTTTGTATCTCTGAAGTTCTACACACACACACACACCTATATTTTTAGCTTGTTTAATTACAAAAGACCACTACTTTTAAGTATTAACAATCATTAGTGACTTTTATCACTTCCTTTTTCCCCTTAAAGTATTGCTTCATACATATCAACATCTAAACCCAGTCTTTTTGCTGTTAAATTCTGATACATAATGCTTACACATTATGCATCACACAAAGAAAACTCCCGCCTGGATATGATGTTGACAACGTAATAAAAAGCAAAAAAAGGCATTTGTGGCATTTGGAAAGTGACAAAAAAAGGAATATGGTAGAAATAATTAAATATTTTTCATGGAGGAGTTTGGCCATGAACAACAGCGAGCGTTAGTCTCAGATAAAGGTGTGGTCTGTGGCCAGCACTATTTGACATGTTGTTTGATTTCTGGACCTCTGAGCACCATGTTACACGATGTGCGGATCTGTGTCAGGTCTACTCCCTGTTTGTCAACAGGCACAGGATGTGCGGCAGGGAGGAAATCGAAGGACAACGGGCGCACATGTGGTTCAAACCAGCCGTTTAACTGTGTCCAGGTGCCCGCCAGGCACCGGGCCTGTCTTTCAGTGTCACCGCCTTCATTTTGCAGTGTCTATTACAACATTTGCTAGAAGCCTGCTGGCCTCACAGGAGTGCCAATAAGTACAAAAAATGTGCACAAAAAAAAAGCACCTATGAAAGTTTGTGAAAATTGTTTGAAAAAAAATGACGTGGAATTTTGAAAAAGTAAATACACGTCACGCTTTCAAACAAAAGTAGAGAATTGTAATGAACTGAAACACATCCATTAGTTAAGGGAGAACACTGTGAATGAACAGCTTTGCGTATCCGCTGAGAGAAAGAGGTGACGCGTTTTACGCTCCGTGTCTCTCTTTTTTTTTTCCCCGCTTTTTTTTCCCCTTTTTTTTTTTTTGAAAGAACATCAGCAGTCAAAACAAAGACAAAGCAGATTAAGTTAACAGGCTAACCCTGATATCTCCACATCCATCAGGGATGGGTAAATATTAGTCCTGATGCAGCAGCTGAGCTAATAACAAAACCCAGGGTCTGCAGAGCTGGCTGCCTTCCACCGAACCACGGAGAAGGCCTGTGGAAAAGAGCAGCGGCGGAGCATGTCAATTTATGTTGCTCTGCGTTCCAGGCCAAGAGCATTCGCCGCGAGAGGCAGGGCCACTGAATCAAAGTCATAAATATCTAACTGCAATAATAAAAAATGCGCCCACCCCCCCCTCTCCCCAACATGTGTTAGCAGCTATATTGCTCCAGCATGTGGTGTTGTGCTGCAAAGCCTCATGGGAAGGTGCTTGGGAGAGTTAAGGCCGAAGTCGTAAAGCCATGGGAGACGTCTTCTTCTGGTCATCTGACTAACGGCACGGGGAGCCTTAATTTCAGAATAAACAAAGAACGCAGCGACCCGAGCCTCAGGCGTCGGACCAAATGGCATCCGCACTGTGGACCGTAGCCTTTATTTCCTGCTCTATCAACGAGCTGATTGCCCAAACGAGTTTGCCCTGATAAAACTCGCTCTGAGTTATGACTGATTTGTGATGAGCGATTTACCGTATTTCTATTGTGGCTATTTCTATAAAAAGGCTGGGCTGACTATTGTCGTGTTTGGAGACATGCTTTTTGAAAGACTTAGGAGACGATTGGTTTTGGGTTTTGGGCTTTGGGACTCAGCTGTGCTAGAGGGCCGTGGAGAGGAGGGTGATAGTTTCCGTCTGAGCAGAGGGGAGAACCTGCAGAACTCGTTAGCGGAATAAATCACAGGCCACTCCAAAGTGGATTCAGACTTCATGGAAAGAAAAAAATGTTTCCACCGTGAGCTCATCAGCTATTTAGTGAAATACCGTAGGAAAATATCTGCTGCCCGAGAGAAAAGGAACACAGAAGGGCCAGGCACAATGCACTGTATTTCAATTATGAAATCGGCGAGGAAGTTCAACTCTGTGAGACAGTAAAACTTAACATCTGTGTCTGCCAGAAATCATAAAAGCACACATTCAAATGAAATGTACGGACAAATAAAAATACTGATATCTGTTCAAATAAGTATAGCGTCGGATTCCGTTGCAGATCTTGGCTACTTTTGCTGCATCGACACAATATATATATTTTTTTGTTGAGAAAGAGTTACTTAACAGGGTAAACAAATATGATTAGCAAGTGTAACACCCTGTAGCATCCAATAAACAGTCCCCTTCCTTCTGAAGTCCTATGATATAAACCGTTTAGAAAGAAAGAAAAGTTCTGAAAACATCAATACTTGTACAAGCTGATTTGTGAACACTGAGAACCTCTGTCTGTCCCATACTGGTGGGCTACAGAGGGTGGCCTGTGGGGCCCCAGGCTCCGGGCCCTCGAGGACAATGGCAGGGATTTACATGGCAGCCGCATGCAGGCCCCTCTTGTGGCCCCCGATACTGACCTCGTCCTCGGGCTCCTGGGCTTGGGGCGTGTCGCGGTGGGGAGTCTCGCAGTCGGGGCTGTAGTGCTCGCAGTAGTCGTAGGCCGCTCTGGGATCAGCCACGATCAGCAGCTGCTGGATGTCACCCTGGAAGAGAGAACATCGATCGACAGGGTGTTAACGGTGCCCGCTGGAGAGAGCACACTGCTCGCGATGTGTACTGTGGATCAAACCCCGGAGCCCAACCAGTCAGTCGGGACCGTGTCTCAATTTCAGGAGCTCTCTGAGGTCAAACTTTACAGGCAGAATGTGTAGTCGCACCACGGTAATCACATTGAAATTTCTCATGTTCATCATTTGACATTTTCCTCCAAGTGAAGCTGGTCAACCTGAATTGCACATTTTTTGTTCCCCCAGGAATGTGAGCGTATGAAGGATCAAAGCGATCAGCTCTGAGTATACTGTGCTTGAAGCCATGGACCGGTGCATCGGGTGCAAAAGCAAACTGTCCCTTTGCGGTGTAACCCCCCTCATGTAGGAATTAAACTACGCACAGTTCTCTTCCATAATGCAGAACTTTATTCCTCCATGCTGAAACTCACAGATTCGTCATCAATGCATTCCCTGACTACTAAGTCCATTGTTACCTTTATTTAACCAGGTCCCATTGAGATGAAAATCAAGCTCTTTTTCAAGGGAAAGCTGGCCAAGAAAGCAGCAGCCATTTGCATTTGCAAGCAGTCCATGCAAGGACCAATCACATAAATGGGGTGGGCATCAATACTAAATAATAGAAAGACCCCTCAGCCAATAGCGTAGCAGATACTACACCCCTCAATGTAAGCCTGCTGACCTTATGGCACACAAATATCCGTAGATATCACTTTTACTGTTACTGATTCAAAATTCATCTGAAGTTTGTGCCATATATCAAATACTTTAGAAATAATCGATTAAGTAATAATAAATAAATACACAAAAGGAAACCAGTTGAGGGCTTGAAATTTACTTTTTGAGATCCAATTGTTGCTGGATGAAGAATTTTCTAGCCAGTGAAAAGTTTTGTAATCCATCATTTTTTTTTCAAAAAAACTACAGTCCGCTGTTGAGGTGGAACCTTCGGTTTTTGCACACGATGGTATATCGTTGCATCACGATATTAACAGTGATGCTTTATTGATACCACACTACTTGTGTTTCTTTTTGTGTTCAGCCAGATAATAATTTAATAAGACTAACACCGCTTTGGCTGGGACCCGTCGTCGACAGGAGGAATGTGGGAGCTGGCCCCCAGCCGAGGGGAGAGACGGAGGAACGGCAGACGTCTCTGTGTGTAAGACGGACGGGTGGGGCCCGTCTACGGCTCAGGGGCAGTTACACTGCACTTCCCCCCCCCCACCCCTCCCCCAAAGCATTAATGATTCAGAGTCACATTTCGCAGCGCAGTCGTGCTTTAATTGTAATGGAATGGTAAGATAAATAACCCGCGACCGTACTTATGTGAAAAAATCCTAAATGGTCTGTTTTTCATGAACATTTGGAGAAGGAAATTATAACCCCCCCCTTTAAAGCCAAAGGCTCGGTGCATGATCTTATCCCAAGGAAATTTTTCACCAGCATCATTTCAGCCACTGCAGAGAATGTTAACTACCGCCACAAGACCACATGAATACCTTAGCTGACCTGCATGCGCCCCGGGGGTGACTATCACGCTATGGTACGCCATGCCGAGTCCTCGCCTCAAATCGACACCATGTGAATGAAAGTACGAAGACGAGCAGGGTGGCCCTCGGAAACAAATAAAGTTGGAAAAGTGTAATTGATACAAAACAACGGGCATTCCAGCCGAGTGAGCTGAACTCTCTGGGACGTGTACACCTCCCTAATACCTGCTGTCTCAGGTATACAGGTTGTGAGAGAGCGTCCGATAAAGCCCCATATGGTGGCACGTACATAGCTCTGCGTCTGTCCAATATTCACATTCTTGGTTCTGCATAGGAAGACACAAATGTTACATACACAAACACACACACACACACACACACACACACACACACACACACATACACACACACACACAAATGCAGATAGATAGATGCACTCTCTCACAAATGCATGCACACACACACACACACACACACACACACACACACACACACACACACACACACACACACAGCAACTGCTTAAGATTTACTGCCTCATAATATTTAAATACTAAACTGACCTATTATGTTTCAGGTCTACTTGACAAAACACTATTTTACATTTATCTTAAATGCAATTTCCTTTTTATTTTTCTCCACAATATTTTACTACTTATCCTGTGTGGGGGTCATGAACTTTAGACCCACACAGAAAATATAGCTTTCAAAGCTGGTAAACGTTTAGCTTGGTTTTATGCAAATATTGTGCAGTTTAATTATGAAGTTTAATTCTAAATAACAGCCTAAAAACGATGGTGACTATTCAATATAGCGAACAACGGTGAGCTATTTTCCAAAGAGAAAGCGATGTATTAAGTTGTATTTTTCCATTTCTCACACATATTTGTGTTAGCTCCAGGGACAACCAAAGTTTAATGTTTGTAATAAAAGAAGAAAAAAGACATTGGTAGTAGTTCATAAAGGATGTAGTCCATAAATTAAATACGAAGCGAACAGAATCCTTAACTTTTGACTTTGTATCAACTTGCCACTCTTGTCCTAGTACTGTATGTTTCTGCTTGTTTGATCTGGAGTTTAATCTCAAAGATGAGGCCAGCAGGGCCTGCTCCTACGAAAAGAGGAGCTCAGAAACAATCGTCACTTATGCAGCAATTATTCAAACTGTATCCTGGAACTCTTCACTGGCGTGATCTGAGAGCTAGCATGACTGCTCTTGATGATCCATCAGCGTGGATTCTTTATTTATTTTTTCCCAGGATGTTTGGCGGAAACCCGGGGATGAACCTGCCTCCAGATAATACAAATGAGCAGCCTTATCTTTGTACTGTGCGTTCTCAATGACTGGGGGGAGACGTGCACTGTAACTCAACAAATGCTCTCGGTGTAACTTAGCCTGAAACACATGTGTTCTGACTTCTCGGCAGTTTGCTTTAAAAAAGTGGCTATCTCAGGAATGTCCGTCTCGTATCCGTACAGTACACCAGCGCAACGGATAAAACCACCTCACCACGTTCCCAAGTTTCCATCTCAAAGCATGGTGACGTTTTTTATACTCAATCCACTGACTCACACAAATTTGGTTTTGGTTTTTGGTGTGATTTAAAGAGCCCAAAGGCTGGGCCTTCAGTGCTTAGAAAAGGCCCTTACAATGGACTGCTTGCAAGCAATTTGCTAAAAAGTAATAATTTAAAAGAAACCAATTTCACCCAAAAGTAATTTCATAAGTGATGGGTTTAGTACAATGGTTCTCAACCTTTTGTAATTATGTACCCATTTCAGTCCAGCGTGGCTTCTGCTGACCACCCTCCGCTCTCGCTCTCTCAAAATAAACACTTCTGAGAAAAATGTCATATCCCCATTCCACGTTTATCCCCTTTTAGTTTTCGTTGCGTATTGCCATTGACTTAACTTTCCTGCCACGCATTTTTAAAATCCCAACATTTTTTGCTTGGCAGGCCTAACACGGTTAGGCTAAACAATGCAAGCCACATTTTGCATGCATATGATAAAATAAGCCCATGCACCAGCTACTTTTGGCAGCACTGAGCCATAGCAAATAAATCGCTGCTCGACTGAAAGCTTAGTTTGTAATGATTTTGGCCGTGCCAAAGTGCCAAACTCAAGGAACACGTAGACTACTGTACCAAGTACACGTGCGCCATGGGATGAGAAACAACGGCTGCCCTTAACGCAAAGCCTCGGTTCAGGCGATCACCTATTAGGGGCGCAACATCTCAATGTCTCAAGAACATGAAATCCAAGGGCTGGCACAGCAGCAGTGACATGAAGCATGCGTACCAACTCCCAAGAGGAGGTTTGGGAAAAACGTTGAAGATCAAGACCAAGGCAGAGTTAAGCTGACACGTATTAGCTCACTTTGTTAGCCCCACACCCACTGTGTTAATTAATCTGCCGCCGGTCCGCACACAATGGAGCAATGTCATCTCCAGCCATTCGTTGCGCTCAGTGACGTTACGAAATGAGGCGATGGCCAGGGTCAGGCAACGTAATGTCTGTGCATGCCATTTATGTTTGTGGTGCTTCTTAGGGGAAGGGCGGCCTAGCACCTAACAAAGACCTGGAACTCAATCAATCAATTTGTCCTTAACTCTGACTTACAAATAAATGCAAATGCTGTTGTTTTTTTTATTCACAAACAGTTTGCCGAGTTCACCAATAACCAAAATTAGCTTCCCCCAACTATGTTTGTGAAGAAAACAAACAAGCACTCGCATTTATTTGTAAGTCAAAGTTAAGGACAAAACGTTTATTCAATCCAGGCTAGTCTGCTTTCCGCAGAATTTTGCTACCGTTTCTTTTTTTCCATAAGGCAACTGTTTGCAATGTTATATTCAAAACACATTACTGCATCATTTTCTTGGCAGAAACCCATCATCCACAGCAGCATACAAAGCTGCCATTATACATTGCATCTTTTAGCACACTGGGATGTTAGCTGAAGCAACGCGCCAGGCAAATTTGAACCAGCATCCCACTGGTTATGAGCCCAGTTCCCTGACCACCACACCACACTGGTAGCACACATTTTACCTTTATTTAACCAGGTAGGTCAACTGAGAACTCCGTCCTCATGTGCAGTGATGAGCTGGGTTATGAAACTGGGTAGGAAGTGGAAGGGGATCTTTAACCAATCAGACGCACAGGGATGATTAGGCAGACAGACGTCGAGAGCCAGTTTTGTGGGAATGTGAATATGAACAATGTGGACAGTTATAATTTAGAAACTCTATGCAAAGTACCAGCAAAAAAATGTCCAAGAGCGGTCCTCAGAAGACCTTTAGCACAAGAGTGTGCAGATTTAAGTGTGATTCAGGGGCCTGCTCTGTAACACATCTTTAGAAGCCTTCAGTAATAAGCCGCCACGGGGATATTTCCACTAAGGCGGGAGGGGAACACCCCTAGCTGGCCCGGATGGGTGTGATTATAAGTGCGGGGCATGTGTGCCCCATGCCTTCCCTCCAGATGGTTCAGGTGCTCAGCGTGCGGTTAAAGGGCAGCTAGGGGTCTTCTCTGAGCCAACAGAGCCTCATAAACTCAGGGAAAGTTTCTGGTTGGATGAACCAAGCCTTTACGAAAAATAGACGGCCAACACCTTGTTGGTACGTTCCAGGCTTCCCGCTTGGTTTTCTAACACTTATTACATCATCCCGCAGCTTCAAAAACAATGAAAGTCCCCAGAGTTAAATGCAGGCATAAAATTAGGAGTAGGATGAAGTGAACTAGTGATACTTTTTCAGATATATAGACTACTCTAGGTGTGTTTTACAACTTGGGGGAGTACTGAGGTTAAGAACAATGTCAAGACATCCAAGGACCACAAAATACTTTTCATAAACTCAAAATGAACAGAAGATTATTTCGACCGCCCGTTACCATCTTTGCAGCCACCGTTCTATCACACATGTGAAAGAGTGAAAAGCAGAGTCTCTCAGCTCCTCTTTATCAGTGATGAGTAACGAGCTGACCTTACCTCGACCCCAGCTCCACATGGGGTGTATTACGTGTGACCCGTCTTGAGGTCAGAGCGGACGGCTGCCATACACGACTGCGTCCGGCCGTGGATCAGAGATAAAGCCAAAAGGCAGAAAGTGAGACAGATGAGACAGCGCAGAGAAGCACCTTAAGAAGAAAACTTAACTCAGGAGCTTGTCCATTCGCTCAGCACAAAATCACAGCCATCGGTCGCAGGCGGTTCTCTAAAACGGGCTTTGGCAGAGAAAAACTAAAAAAAGAAACTACACCACGTGAGACATGTCCTTGCCTCCTCGCTCATGCAAAGCATAGATCCCAACTCCCAGGCCACTGAGCTTTGACATCTGACTTTAAAAGGTACCCTGGGAGGCGCGTTGTGAAACTGAACCTTAAGGATAGTATTGGACGCAGCAGGCATTTATATATTAGCCATGCACGGCCCATTGTGCCCAGTGAGCTCCAATTAGGTACACGTGTATATATTAGAACCACAGGGTATAGTAATGATTTTTCACGTAAGATTAAAAATACCACTATGTCCTTAGTTATGTTTGATGTTAACATTAAAGGTCATTTTCTTTTTACAGATTATCATTAGGCTCTTCAGGTATGTGGACTTTAGTGGGTTGTGAAATACTGCATGTTGCTCTTAAGGCTAATTGTTAGGCAAAACATGTTTTTTCTGCTGCGTGGTTTTATTTTATACTGTGTGCAGTTTTTTGTTTTTTCTACCTCAAGGCCTATTTAAAATAAATGGCTGTTCTGTCTATGTATCTATGCTGCTGTTATACTCATCCCTTCTGTGAAAGTGGCATGTTAGCCTTATAAATCACTCTGGACCAGTAGATCATTCTCAAACTCGGCTGTGTGTACTGACTTTGGTTCCAATCTCTTGTATAATTTAAGTTGTTGAAAACACGTGTTTAGGTTCCATAATTCTGTGCTGAAACAGATTGTTAACACAATGCAGGTTTGGCTCATTACCACGTAATTCGTCTTTTCCGCAAATGTTTTAGTTTAAATGACCAGGTGTCCTCACTTTTAGCATTAAGGACTTCATTTAGGATAGCATTTAGGGTTTCAGCTGTAGGTCTATCAATAAATAAATTCAATATGTAACTTATTTAGATGTAACTCTTTAGGTTAGGACATGACGAGCCTAGATGGGCCGAATGGCCCGTTCTTGTCATTATGTATTCTTATGTTCTTATATTTTGAAAGGGATCATTTGCCACAGCACATTACAGAAAATGAGAGCATTTGAGAACTTAGTTGACTGATTAGAAGTCCTTAAATTATATTGAATATTCATTCTTTTAACATGAATATCTGTTTCTTACGCAGTATGGTATTAAAAGGGTTAATGTTAAATCATCCCTCATCAGACATGAAAAGTGTCTCGTTAAAAACAAATCACAGCTCGTTGTACTTTGAGGATTGCAATTGCGGTTGGAAAAAAACCAGCATACATGGAGGTACTTCATGACCGAGTCTGAAAACCACTGCTCTAGATAACGGCATCCAGACAACTTAGAACTCTATCTGACATTTGAGTTATTAACACAACAACAGTTTCTTGTGTTATTTTACTGAACTTGAAAATTGTAAAATGCCTGATATCTCAAAACTTTACCATCTTCAGATGGATCCACATAGTTCTAAGCTTCCAATCCATCAAATAAATACTACTACTACTACTTTACCTAATAATAATAATAATAATAATAATAATAATGTATAAAGGTAAACAAATAAAATAATGAATACATAACTGATAATAAGAACAATAATAATAATAATAATAATGAAAGGCTAATACAGAGCAAGATTACAGAAGAGAAAGGAAATATAAATGAGAAGCCGTGGTGTGATGTCCACCGTCCCAGCGTGGCGAGCCAGCCGCCCCTCGCACACGCCCCTCTCGCTGTGACCCAGACAGCCAGCCAGAGCTCGCGAAGGCGGGCGCGCCACAAACCCATCAGCGTTTCCAACCTGCGCCAGCGACTCGAGCGAATACAGAAAAGCCTTAATGCTCTCCAGATTTCAAACTTTCATCAAACGCAGCCTTTGTGGGCAAAGATGGGATAAAGTTTCTTTTTAAGCATGGAGGGCAGACAGATGGCATCTGCAGACTGAATATTAATGCAGTCTCTAGGCAGCCTTGTACAATGCAATACCTCAATAACGGGTTCTGACTTTAATATCTCTCCCACATCCCCCCTCTCTCTCTGTCTGTTAGTCTCTCTCTATCTCTCTCTCATACTCCCCCTTTTCTCTCTGTCTGTCTCTCTCACTCTCGGTCTCCGTCTCTCTCTCCCCCTTCTCTCTCTGTCTGTCTTGCTCTCTCTCTCTCAGTCTCGGTCTCCCTCTCTTTTCATCCATCTGCCTGTCTCTCTCTATCGGCCTCTCAGTACAGCAGCTACTGAATTCCACTGGAGAGCCCCAGTGAATGGCCCCTGAAAAAGTCAAGCGATACCTTATAGTTCAGCTGGGACCCCTTAAGTAGTAAAGCATGTTTAGCAGGAGTGCAGGAGACAGAGCAGGGGGAGGGGGAGGGGGAGGGTTTGGGGGTGTATAACATCCATGCGTCTGACAAGCAATGTCAGAGCCTGATGAATAGTCCGTCTCTTGCCCTGGGCTCCACAGGGAGCTGGGCTTGGGGGACAGGGGGAAGAAGAAGGGAAGAGGGGGAATGAAAGGCTTTCATTCACGGAGCGCAGTGCGCGGGGCTAAACCTGTCAGGCTCTCAAATCGGGATGTGTGCCGTGAGCTGGCAGGATTTTGCATTTTTAATTTTTTACATTAAACAAACAAAAAAAAGAGACAGAAAAGTGTGAATAAAGAAATAGTTTCTGTTGTTTTTTCCAGTCAAAGAAAATTGTTTAAAAAATCGTGATCAAGGATTACCAAAAGTAATATTGGGAGGTGAATGTCTTACTTGCAGTCTTATCAATTGGAGTTTTTGGTAAAAGTGTGTCCAGACCTGCTGTGTTGGCACAGGACCGAATCCAAATGGTACTCCCAAATCCAGTCCAGGGCCAAAAGGCTCATCGTTTAACAAACCTGATTCATTTTCTGGCAAAGACATTAAACACAGTTATGATTCATAGCGAGGTGAATACACAGGAGAGAGGCGTCAAAGTCTGAGCCCCCCCCCCCCACAGAGACCACAGGATGATGGGAACCCACGCAGGCGCGCTGTTTCCAGTTTGGCCGCGCGCTACTCGGAAAAAAAAAGGAGACGAAACAGCACAGACGACATTGAGTTACGTGTCTTGTGGGTTTCATTATACAAATGACTTCACCATCCAGGTTCCGGATGGTCGCGGTATCTGTTAAACAGCCGTGGGTCTTCTGCCAGAACGAATTGCGGCGAGATCACGATTTCCCCTGCCGGGGCCACGCCCACACAGTGTGGACCTCGCAACTGAGTATGCAGTCAGACAGTCAAGTAGAAAATTAGCTATAAAAAAATAAATAAAAGCCTAGTCTTCTTTCTCGCAAACCACTACCAATATACAATCTACTGTCATGCATGTAATTTAAACATTTATTTTAATTTACTGATAAAAATACAGTAAGTATCTTTCAGAGAGCCACTTTGATTGTTAATGAATGTATCTGTGCAAATGCAATGAAGCATCAGAGAAGAGTGCCATAACAAGGCACAGTCTGAGGTCGCCTCCATTATTGGGTCATTTCACAAATAACTATAATGAATAATGGATCGTGTTTATACAGTGCTTTTCACACTCTCGCTGCAGAGAGAAGGGAGAAGGCTCACCGTAGCCATCACCCACCTGGGTGTTTCACGGCAGCCATTTTGCGTCCGAGGTGGAGAGGGAGATCATTATTAAGCCAGTTCAACTAAAATCAGTGTTGTCGTTTGCACATTAAATAGAGTAGAGCTGTATGAAGACACCTTAAACTGCAGTGCAGCCAAGACCACCTTGGTGGGCCTGAAATCGCTCAACGTCGCACATCGAAAATGGGGGAAAGCGGAGGCGTGCTTATCTGGCCATCCGGAAATCGCTTTGATATCCAGAGAACTCGAGCTGACTTTTGGGAAGGAATGTTGCATCATCCAGGAGAAGGGGAGAGCGGATTCCTACCTAGCGTGACCCATTGGACTTCAGCTCTATGTCATCGCCGACCCTACGGGACAGCTTAACTGCAGCGATGACACTGCCGCGCCGAGGGTCCTTTTGAAGCCGCGACATGATTCATCAGTCGGGTCAAAGGGAGCCGCGGGGGGTGGGGGTGAGGGGGGGTTACGTGGGGGGGCTGACTGACAAAAATTAACAGCCTCTGACAAACAAACAAACTGTCAAACAGTGACTGCTGGTTCCCAGATGTGCTGCTCCTGGCCTGTGAAGTGGAGCGTCTCCATGCCACGTGACGAACGCATTTTGGCAAAATGGAGGCCTTACTTTCTTCAGCCAAAATCGTGAGCAGCCATCCTGGGGCTCACCAGAGCCAGACATTTCACAAGCTCCCACTGTCAGGAGGAAACAGGAGCAGGAAAATAACAGTCTCTGTCTCTTTCTCTCTCTTCCATATATATATATATAAATATGAACATTATGTTATAGCACAGACATTCAAGTATAGCAAGATGATCAGTATTATCTAGTAATTATCAAAATTGATGCTTATTTGACAACTGCTTATTTGTTCATGGAATGTAAGTTTAATGTCCTGTCAAGCTACGTCCAAGCACCCCGAACGACACCGGCGAAAAATTTGTTAGTGATCGTTAACATTCATCAAAAGTGACAGCTTTTAAGGTTTCCTCCATAAATAAGGATCTCCAGCCAGCCCCCAGTGATGTGTGACAGATGTTTTCCAGGGAGCACTAATTGACAATCATCTCGATACTTACGGCAATCAAAGAGGCGACTGCTCTGCCAGCGCGCTGAATTGCGTGCAGGATCTCGGGAGGAAATGGCTGCGTGAATGAGGCGAGCCATCTCTCCGGTGCGTTCTGTACTTTCGTTGCCCACAGCTATTTCTCCCCCTTTGCCACATTTCTCCCAGTCGGGTACGAAGGCTGGGCTGTGGACATCGGGGCGCTTTCACGTGTCTCTCAGACACGCTAAGCTCTGACACACGGCAATGTACTGGAAAAGTACAGGGCCCTTCCATTAAAGTTCCTCATACTGAAGTAAGCTACGGTAGCTCAAACAGAGTAGGCCTCTCCAGACATGCCGAGGCTCTAAAGAAGGGGTGGGGGGTTCAGTATCAAAGGTAGGAAGGCATTTGGTTGTATGCAAGATTTTACTAATCTGCCTGGCTAGAGCCTTTTTCTTGTGCACTCAGTACATCCAGCGACTTTTTCTGGGCTTATTATCAAAATGTATCGCCTTTATTATTTTTAACAAAATTCAATTAGATTTTACATGTTAAATTACATGGTAATTGTAGAATCAATTATTCATAATTCCCTAGAGAACAAGTCTGGCTGGCCTTTGAGGTATTAAAAGCTGAAATCTGGACCTGTCTCAGCAGTGGTATTAACTGTACAGCGCTCTGTGTATCCTGGATGGAGAGCAAAGCTTTGGGAAATTATAGGTAACAATAATTGGACAGCAAACACGTGCTGTGCGGTTTCACAAAAAATCTAGGCCTCAACCTCCGGCCCAAGGGCGTCAGATGTGCTGAGAGCTGCATTTCCCTATAAAAAAGTGTTTGCTTCACAGGGTGCTTGTAATTATCCAGATTGAGATCAGAAACAAGCCCTTGATAAACCGTGAGTCCTGTATATGAAAATGGCCTGGATTCAATCAACATTTCAACTTAAAATTTGACTCACTGGTGTTCATTTTCTTTCTACACTGACACAGTTTGGGGAGTTCAGCAATCACTGATTCTGAGAAGAGACCTCTGACTGGTCTGTTCAGAGTGATGATGTCATAATGATGAACTGGAAAAGAAACAAAGTGAACGTGGGTGCCCCTTGTGGTCCATTAGGAAAAGAGAAATTTGCTATAGCCTGGCTGTCCACTGTTCAATATGACATCATTGCTCTGAATGGACCAGGCTTTAGGGCAATAAGCTGAACAATATTATACTTCAGGAACCAACTCACTGTGGCGCTTAACACGTCAAACCAAATACTTTCCATGAGGTTCACTTTCAAATACTCACTGATTAGATATACACGGTTAATAACCATTGTTAACTACTGCTGACTTTTTTTTCTGTACAAAGTATTGGCTTTAACTACTTGATAAAAGGGGGGTCGGACGGAATTAGTCTGATAGCTGAGTCACTCCTCGACGTCTGTGTATTAGCACTAACCCCCAACCGCCCCGAAACACTCCCCTCACCGCCTTGGGGAGTCTGCAATATTTCACTCCCAAAGTCTAAATACCTCCCAACAACTGAACTCAAACAGGTCACCACCACGGACAAATAACTGTGGACACCTAATCTCAGAGGGACGCTTGACTTCACAGACAAATGGTTTCCGGTTACACGGTGCCAGTAATGCATTGCAATTAATCATACCAGGGCAATAATGTAGGCTACTCTTCACCCAGAAAGATCGCCATGCTTTCTGCAAGTATACTTTACCCTGTCAAAAAATATTTTAACCACTATTTCCACTCTAAACATTTGAAAATGAATTATTTTAAAAAGAAAAACTACACTTTGCCCCAACCAGAAGAAACCTTGGCCCCTGTTAAATATAAATTCAATGTATATTGTCCTTGGTCAGATCATTTTTATATTTTAATTTCTTTTTGACCATTTTGAATAGATTTCAGACTGGGAAACTTAAAATATATAACTTTAATGGATAGTAGTATAATAATGAGTTTTTAAACAAGGTTTTAAATTCATTATAAAATTCAAAAGGGTAAAACTCTCTGAATTGAACAAGTTAAAAATCTAATCTCTGCGTGACCTCTAAAGCAGCAGCTTCCAAGACCTCTATGACCTGGAGGAATATGTCTATCAGCTTGTTCTCATTACCCGAATTCCTCCTCCTTACATCAAAGGGGACTAACAATAGACTGTCTTAAAAGTTAGCTTTCGGCCAGGTTGAGGGTTCTTTATGTGCATTTTTAGTCCTCTATTCCCCTCAACAAAAAATGGAAGGCGGAAAATGACTATCTATTCGCATACATTGAAACCTTGTTTAGATAAACTCAATGCCTGAGAGACACTGAACTCAGAAATCAGATGACAAAATGTCAGGAGCCACACAAAATGTTGTCCTTATTGTCCAAACTTATTGTGCTTGAATTTGATTCTTTCTATGGCCTCTATTCAAACTAACTGCCATAGCCTTTGTCCTTAACTTTGAAAGTAACATTTAGGCATACTATGTGTTACTTTTTTTACACAACATGAATTTGGCCATTGCTGAAACTATTGGGAAAAAGTTCAGAGTTCTTCAAGTGCTAGCATGCTTACACATATTTATTTATAGAGATCAATAAATGTTTTTATCTTTTATATTTTTGCAACATACGCATGAGCTCACATTGAGTACAGTACACCCTCACCCACCCCCCAAAAAAAAGTCGAGGCTATCTATAATGTCATTTCCTGAGCATGAGAATAGTATGTATTTTCTAGTAGTATTATTAATATGAACATACTATAAACCAAACACATTTTTTTCCATCACAGCACCAGCAACCCAGATGCTTGTCTCCATAAATGTCATTTTCATAAAATCATCTCAGCCATTGGCGACTGGCACTTTCATTTATGGTCTGGCGATTTGACAGGCTCAAAAATCGCAGCGTTTAAAGTGTCACTGGAAAAACCCATTCTTTATTTATTGGGCATCTATGACCAATAAAATAATATTGTTATTTATAATGGTACATTGAGTGAATACAATGTCAAATGTGGTGACAGGAAAACAAATATTTGGAGTGAGAAAATAAAAAGGGTGAGGCAACTCCTTCCAAAACCCCAACAATTACTATGCGCGTTGCATCAGCAATAACCAGTATGCTGCACTGAGAAATGGGGGTTTACACCACTGTGCTCTACAGTCACATAAATGCATTTTCACGGTCTTTTCACTTCAGATGAGATCTACCATTTTATTCAGCACTTATAAGCTGTTTGCATAAAGCCAAGTAAAGTCCACATAATGCTTGAAACATTTGACTATTTACATGTCTTACTCTAGAAAATAGTCCGTAAACACACAACATTGTCTGTGTACCTCAAGTGCCAAGCACCTCATTCCCTTGAAATCACAATAATCAGTGATTACAAAAACGTAAGCAAAATGCACATTCCATGAAATGACTACATGGGCGCTCTTGCATGACATCACCAGAACCAAAAGGCCATTAATGTAGAAGAAAGTGCTGATGGCCCGATGGCAACAGCTCAACAACGCAATGTTCCACTGCTTTTGCAATCAGTCGACCAATTCTTCAAACGTCGGCCTTTTTTAAAGTCACATAAAGAAATGCGAAACAAATCATGGCAGTGCAAATAAATAAGAAGAACAGATGCCATTTTAAGTCTGATATCCGCATAGCTGGGGAGAGGAGGAGCGACTGGAATTAGGAACGGCATTACCTCAAAGACCTCATCATCAAGAATCCTGGTCCCGAACACGGTGATCCCGTTGGTGTTGATGGCGGCGCC